>PVKA01002697.1:0-63840 GCA_004027165.1 Ctenomys sociabilis | reverse complement strand
AAGTAAGCCCTGGGGCAGGGCTGGTGTAGCATGTGGTACCAGAGACTAAACCGGTCCCTGAGCTTGCCAAAGTAGGTGCTTACTCTGCTGAGCTATTTTGCCAGCCCTTATATTTGCATCATTTACATTACTATTTTTGCTACATTCTTTTTCTTTCTTTTTTCTTTTTTAGGGCTGGCCAAATAGCTCAGCAGATTAAAGTGCCTGCAAGCAGGCACAGAGGCCAGGGTTCCATCCCCATCTAGGCCTGCTGTGTCTGCCCTGCCCCCTGGGTGCAACTGAGACTGGGTGTGGTGACACAAGCCTATAATCCCAGCTCTTTGGCAGCTGTAAACAGGTGGATCACTATGAGTCCAATCTAGCAGTGAGACCGTGAACACCCTGTAGACCCTTCCCTGAAATACAAATAAAATAAAATAAAAAATAAAAGAAATGATATCTTTTTTGATACCAGGTCTTGCTACACAGTTCAAAGTCATAGTGCTCCTCCTGTCTCAGCCTCCCCACTTCTGGGATTACAGGTATGCGCCACCATGCCTGTTTTGGGGGCTGGCAGGGCAGGGTTCTGGGAATGACAGGCATGTGGTACCAGGGATTGAACTCTAGACCTTGAACTTGCCAGGAAGTTGCTTAGACCCCCAGCCCTCATCTCCTCAGCCCTTTGCTACATTCTTTGCAACTCTATCTTAGCAAATAACTCACATGTATATAGTTTTATATGCATCCATGGTATCATTTACAGCTCACGTAACTTTGAGAGTTTATATCATGAAAGTGTTATTTCAATTTGATAGTTTGAGCTACTGAAGACAAAGAGAATGAACTGACTTGCCCAATGCTTCACAGTAAAATTAAATGTACTATGGAGCACTAAAACTTGTACCCCCCAAATCCTCTCCAGTGATCTTTCTCCCCTTATTTCTGGGAAGGAGGAAAGAACAGCAGTTTGTTATAGAAAAGAAAACTAAGAAACTCACCTGTGGATACATAGCAAGAGCATATAGACCCAGTCATGGCAAGTATATGGCAAGCTACATGAAGTTTACAAATACTAGCCTCCAGGATAGGAAAAATCAGAACTGCTACCAAACTGCAGAGTGATCTTGTCACTCTTTGTCAAGCAGTTCCCTTCCAGTGTGCCCAATGATTCAGAATTTTGAGAAACAAAGCAACCACTGCATGCAAGACACTGTGCGGGGATACTGTGAACAACACAGTCCCTACTTATGGAGCTTACAGAGTAGAATATTGCAGGAGTTAGAAACTAAAGAAATAAACATACCAATTACAACCATTACATACACAGCCAGTACAAATCAGGAAGAAAGCTATTAATACACAAGCACATATATTAAAGAAAATCTAACAAATCGCAGACAAATCCCAAAATAGCTTCTCTCAGCTTTCTCCTCCATCACAAATAAGGGTGTAGGACTTCTTTTTCATTATGCCACCTGGCAACCTGCTGCTCTGTGTAAGTGAAACCACTGTCTACCAAATAAACATAAAATGTATAGCAAATACAAGCCAGTAGCAGTTGTCATGCATACTAACGCAAGTCCCTTGCTCTCTCTAAGTCTGTTTCTTCAGTTATAGAATAGGAATAATATCATCTGCTTCACAGTACTATTCTGAGGATATAAAATGAAAAAAGTATTCTGAAAACTGAAGTGTCAGGTTAGGGACGTGGCTCAGTGGTAGAATGCTTATCTAGCATGCACAAGGTCCTGAAAACATAGAACCTACCTCAGAGCAAATATAAGAACAAAATCAAGTAACACACAGGTAAGATATTTAGCACAATTCCTGATACGTGCTTAACTTTACCAGCTATTAATTCACTTAAACTTTCTTTCCTTCAATTTCCTAACCTGTAAAAGTGATAATGATAGCACTTAATTCATAGGATTTTGTAGGGATTAAATGAGCATACTTAATGCCTCAGAAATGTAACTGGCCTATGCTAGACAGGAATTGAGTGGTACAGGTGGTACTGTAACCTGTCCTTTAGCTGTTCCTCAATTGATATCTACTGTACACAGATCACTGATTCTCAGCCTTTCAATGAGAAAGCCAGGACTAGGACACTGGTCTTCCAACTTCCAGGCTGGTGCTCCTTCCATAAGCTCACCAGCAGATGCACCTCAGGTACATGGAGACATTTCTCATTCATTTCCTCTCCTTTGTCCCCTTCCTCCTCCTCACCACTTCACAAGTTTCCTCTCTAACATCATCAGAGGTCAGAGACAGCTGACCTCCCCTCTGCTCTTCCAGCTGCCTAAGCTCCCCAGGATCTGCCTTGCTGAGCTCCCATCTGGGGCTTAGCCCAGACAACCTTTCCTACTTACCTTGCCTACAGGTCCCTCTCTTACACAACAGTCTCTCAAGGCTGCTCTCTACCAAGCATAGGCAGGCATTGTGCCTGAAAAGTTTAACTTGGGTATCAGTGTGAATTAATTTCCTTTCCCAGACTACAGCTCAGGGAAGGGCCAAAGGGAAGCAGTAATAACATGCACTGGACTTTCTCCCCAGGAAGTGGCTTTAGAAAGAAAGAAAGTCTGAATATCTTCATGAAAGAAAACAAGAAAACAAACACATGAGACCAAGACACTAAGGACTTGGAGAGTACTGACCCACAAATGAGACATTTCAAATATTTCCCACATCTAATTCCTCCTACCAATATTTGAAGGACAAATACTTGTCTCCTTAAGAAAAAAAAGATTAAGCAAATGCTCTTTAAGTAGCAGCTGCTAGAACAACTTTAGCCCATTTAATCTTCAAAACCAGGTTCACAGGTTAATTATTATTCCCATTTTAGAAATGAAGAAAGTGAGGATTAGAGACCTGAGGTCATCTGCCTTGGGTCAGTCAGCCAATAAGTAGATCTGAAATGTATTCCCATGGCTTTTATTTTTTTAATTTGAATTTTAATTAAGTTTATTGGTATATTATAGGTATACATAATGCTCACATTCATCACAAGAAATCTGTACCTGTACCTATAGATGATGTATCTTGGTTTATTTTTCTCCAATCCATTACCTCTCTTCAATCTCTTTCCCTCATTTCAAAACCTTTGGTTTCCATTTTTTTCCTTTTTCTTTTAATTTCTTTTCTTTTCCTTTCCCTGTTCCCATTTGAACGGGGGGGGGGGGGTTCTATTTCACAATATCTATTATACCTTTTGGTCCTCATTTATACTTTCAGTTTCTCACACCTGAGAAAAAATGCTTTATTTACACATTTGTCCAATTTATTTCATTTCATAGGATGGTCTAACGGTGCATCCTTTTACCAGAAATATCTCAAGCTGAGTACTACTGCACTTTATTTAAAATAAAAAATCTTTTTTTTCCATTCATCAGTTGATCAGCATTTAGGTGGTTTCCAAGATGTAGCTATTACAAAGTGTGCTATTATAAGCATAGGTGTGTCTATATATTGCTGTAATATAATGCTTTTAATTCTTTCAGGAATATACCAAGAAGGGGAATAGCTGGGTTGAGTAGAACCTCTAGCTTTTTAAAGAATTTCCACATTGATTTCCAAAGTGTGGAAAGGTTCTTATTGCCCCACAGGTCCTCCAGCATTTGTTATTGGTTGATTTCTTGACAACAGCCATTCTTTCTGCATGAAATATAATTTCAACATTGAAATTTGTTTGAATTTGTATCTCTCAAATAATACCAGTGATGGTGAATATTTTTCATATACTTATTTGCTGCTTGTATTTCTTCATCTGAGAAGTGTGTATCCACCTCAGATGCCCATTTTTGCATTGGGTCTTTAACTTCAAGCATTCTGAGTTTCTAGAATTCTTTACACTTTGTAGTAATCCTTTGTCTGAAGAAGAGGTGGCAAACAATTTTTCCCAAATTGTGGGTTGTTTCTTCACTCTGGTTTTTCTTGCTGTGGAAAAGCTTTTTTTTTTGGGGGGGGGGGACTTTTTAATGCGATCCCAATTGTTGATTCTATGGGATAGTTTCTGTGCATTCAGGGTTTTATTCATAAGGTCTTTGCCTACACAATGTCTTCAAGAGTTTTACCTAGTCTATCTTTGAGGAGATTTTTTTATTTTTTTATTGAAGAACAAGTAGCAATGAGACAGTTCCAAGTCAAATCAGTAGGACAGATTCAACAATTTATACGTCGTACATTGTTTTCGTAGTGGCCTTCTGTCGCACAAGGTGCATACATGATACTCCATGCACAAATACTATTAAAGAAGATGCCGCTGATCAATTAATTAAGAGAATCTAGCTATATATCTATCTTTCTTTTTCCAAAGCTGAATTATAGTACAGTTTCAATAACTAATTCTTTTTACACTGTTATCTTCCCAGTGGTTATCCATAGCACAAGAAGCAGATGGGATGTCCTGTCCAAACACCATTAGTACATATATTTTTTCTCACTGAATTACAGTAAAGCACTGCATATATATCCTAACTGTACTGTTTATACAAACACAGAATGGTTCTTCCCCTGAATCCCCCCCTTCTGTTTAGTCCTGTCAAAGATGGGTGTTCCATTGTCATTCAATTATTATAGGTGCTTGAATTCAGCAAAATATTCCAACATAGTCCAGCAGTCCACAATAATAGTGGGTTAACCGAAGAAGTTGTTGACTAGAGCCATCCACAGCTCAGCCCACTATTATGGCCTTATTTATATACCTCACTTTTTTTTTACTTTTCTGCTGGATGGTTAAGACCAACCTAAAGCAAGACCTATATAACAAAAAATGTAGCTGTTGTATCTGATGAGGTCAGTCAAGTCCCCTCAGGGTTTATCCTGTAACCCTGTACATCACTCTGTAGATCCTTTGTCAGTGTCAGCCATGTGGATGAGTCACAGCCATTGCTTGACCAGTTTGCTGTCTGTAAAAGCCTGAGAGAATGTTTTCTCTCCATGTGACTGTCCTCAGGCACACTATGGATCATCAATTATGTTCCTCTGTGGCTCCATATCTCCTTGATCAGAAAATTTGGGGCACAACTGAGCTCCATGATGTTACAGTACAGGTTCTCCTATGTCCTGAGTCTTCACTGACCTTGAAAGGCTAGGGCCAAAATGTTGGCTGACCTTGCAACCCTTCTATTTCTCCAATTTTTGATCTGCAAACTTAGGTTGTTAACCATTCAGAAGAGAAGCTGATTATCACCCTTCAACATATACAGTACAGTTTACCCTAACTATCTGGCTAAATTCTTTGTAATTGTAGTTTAACTTTTCTATTTGTATTTCTTCTTTTGAGTTCTTATACTAGGGATATTTGTACATGTATGTCTGGTGTATTTCATTTATGAATATATGATCAAGTGGCATCCACTTAAATTTATATTTATATTTATATGCTTCAAGTTTATAATTTTTTATAGCTGAGTAATACTACATTGTATAGAAATACCACATCTTTTTCACCATTCCTCATGTGATGGACATCTTGGTTGTTTCCAAGATTTGGCTATCACAAATTGTGCTGCTATAAACATAGGTGCATATATATCACTATGATATGATGTTTTCAGTTCCTCCAGGAAAATTCCAAGTACGGATATAGCTGGCTTGAATGGGATTTCCAGTTCTAGTTTTGTGAGGGGTCTCCACACTAATCTCCACAATGGTTGCACCAGTCTACATTCCCACCAGCAGTGGAGAAGGGTTCCCTTCTCCCTACAACCTCTCCAACATTTGCTGGTTGATTTCTTTATGACAGCTATTCTTTCTGGAGTGAGATGGTATCTCAGTGTTGTTTTAATTTGCATTTCACAGATGTTTGAGGAGATTTAATATTTAGATTTTTTTTTTTTTATTTTTTATGTATGTATGTATGTATGTATGTATGCATGTATTTTAAGACAGAGTCTACAGGGTCTCATTGCATAGGTTGCACTTGTAGTGATCCTCCTGTTTATAGCCTCCCAAGAGCTG
This sequence comes from Ctenomys sociabilis, assembly GCA_004027165.1. NCBI lineage: Eukaryota > Metazoa > Chordata > Mammalia > Rodentia > Ctenomyidae > Ctenomys > Ctenomys sociabilis. Next base: position 57,903 of record PVKA01002697.1, on the reverse strand, counting down.
GGATTAACATGCCCAGTCTCAGCGTGCTCCAAGGGCAAGCCCAGTACAACAGGCCCAGAGATCAAACTCCCAGCCCCTGCATCTGCTTAAGCAGGCACTTTTATCCACTGAGCTATTTGATTGGCTTTGATCCATTTCAAATTTAGTTTAGTGCATGGTAAAAGATACAGGTCCAGCTTTAATCTTTGGCATGTGGAGAGCCAGTTTTTCCAGCCCCATGTACTAAAGAGGCTTTCTTCCAATGAGTGTGTCTCATATCTTTGTCAAAGATAAAGTGGCTGAGTATGTCTGGAGTTGTTTCAGCATCTTCTAATCTGTTCCACTGATCCTTGGTTGGGGCCGGGCTGGGGGTGCCCGTACCATGCTGTTTTTGTCACAAGTGCTTTGTAGTGTAATTTCAAGTCAGGGATTATGATGCGCTCTCTCTTGCCTTTATTGCCCAGACTTGCCTTAGCTACTCTAGGTCTTTTCTGGTTCCAAATGAATTTTAGAATTGTTTTCTCTAGCTCTATGAGATTTGCTACTGGAATTTTTATTGAGATTACATTAAATCTGTATAACAATTTTGGATTTGGGGGGTTTTGTTTGTTTTCTGTTTTTGTGGTACTGGGGATTGAACTCAGGGCCTTGTGCATGCTGAGCAAACACTCTACCACTGAGCTACAGCCCTAGGTCTGTACAAGAATTTTGGAAGTATGGCCATTTTCACTACATTGTTTCTTCCTACCCAAGAACAAGGAATATCTTCTCACTTTCTGATATTTTTTTTTTATCCTTTTTCAGAATACTATAGTTTTCAATGCAAATATATTTTACTTCCTTAATAAGATTTTTAGGTCTTTCTTTCCTTTTCTTTCTTAGATGTTATTGAAAAAGGTGTTATTTCCCTAACTTCTAATTTCTCTGAGTTTGTTATTCATGTAAAAGTAACTGTTGATTTTGACTGTTGACGTTGTATCCAAATACATTACTAAATTCAGCTATTAAGTATACATACATACACCCCTTAAAATGAATCTAATTGTTGTAAACTGAAACATGTGCTAACAAAAAAATAAAACATGAACAAAAAATTCAAATGGTATCTAAAAAGATACTTGAAATTTTAACATGCAGAAAGACTTTGGGTTTTAGCAAATAATGCTTAGATAGTATTTTGCCAAAATCAAGTTGGTGGGAAAGTTTTACAGAGATGCGCTATTTAAACACCAAACTTTTTGAAAAGAATTTCTTCCTTTTTGAAATGGGTATTACACCTGCTGCTTGTATCGCACATCAAGCAAACAATTCCAGGCTGCACTGCCTTGGCTGCACATGCACTAGTAGCACTGCTGCAGGCTCTAGGCAAGGTCTGGAGAGCAGAAGATGCAAGTATCTGGAATCTCCTCCCAGAACAGTTTCTTAGACTATTCTGACTACACCAAACAACAGTACGAATACTTTTTTTAACTGAGACTTAGTACACACACGTGCACATACACATGCACACACAAATCAGTAAATAAAAAACTGCACTGAAAGTTTCATAAAGCAATTCACCCTCTTTCTATTTACAATACATTCTGATATTTCCTTTGGCAGATTCTATCTGACTTTTTAAAAACGCTGGTCCATCCTACTATTTTAAACCCACAACTCATAGGTTATGACTTTGAAAACAACATCACCGTTGAGAAAAACTGGCAAGTCAAGGGGAAACTAAGGATGAGTAATAATAAAAATGATTACTGTAACTAACACTTCACAAACTGTGCATCTAGCTTTCTTATCCAACCCAACATCTAACCCAGCTCTGCTGTCTACATCAAGTGTCTGTATTCATTTCATCAGACCACACTGCCCCTTCAGTGTGCAAAGTTCCATGATAAGAAACACTCCAGTGAGGAGTGGAGCTGGGGATGAAAAGATATGGTCAGAATTATCTACAAAAGCCAATAGGAAAGGTCAGCAAACTCTACAAATTGAAGATTTCAGAGATGTGTGTGTGTGTGTGTGTGTGTATAATTTCAACATATATATGTTGAAATTTTATTTCAATTGCACAAAGTTAGCATGTAAGACATTTAAATGAAACAATTACAGTAAAAATAGCAGAGAACTAAAAAAAAAATCTATGAAGAAGTATAACTAAAGCATGAGAATCCAACAGAATGTAGTATCTTACTTAAATGCTTAACAAACAGTGCCCTGCACCTTCCCTGGGTGACCATGGGCCACTCACCACCTCACTGTGAGCTGAAACAATTCCAGTTATATAATGCACAATTTGAAGTACAAAATGAACATATTACAAGATTATCTATAAGATTTTTCTACCACCAGTTGTTACTATAACCATACAGTACCTTTAATTTCTTAAATTAATATCTATCCTAAATTGCCCAAAGATACAAAAACCAAAACAATACTTCATGCTACTGAACACTTACTATAGAGAATGGTGGTGAACCCATGGCACACACACTGCAGCACCACACGGAGCCTCTCTGTACCAAGCGCATGAGCTGTTTTTCTACACTAAAGCCCTATTATTTAGGTTTAATTGTAGTGATGGCTCTTTGCAAAAAATAAGCGGGCTCTGGGCTGCAGTTTGGACATTCTGAATGCTTCGCAGTCACTGTTAAAGACCAAGTCCAGGATGAACATGCTAATCTCCTTTTTAATCTCCACAGCTATCCTATTTTACAAATGAACAAATAGAAAAGAGTTAAGATACTTCCCCTATGTCACAGAGGTAAAGTAGAAGACCTAGAACTTGACCTCACTCTTCTGATCCTAAATCAAATTCTCTCCTCACTAAACACTTACTTTCCAGGTTTCTATTCCAAAGTATTTATTTGTTTGGAAAGTAAGAAAACAGAATAGGTTAAAGATGGGTATAGACTAGTTTCACTCTGTAGGCAACAACCTGTTTTCCACAGGTAGGGAAATAACTATAGGTGTTGGAAGACAGACAAAGCTGGGGTGGGGGAATCCCCTAAGCAGACAGAGATCTAAAGCTACTAGATGCAAGACTCATCTGAAGTATTCCCATCTGTTCTAGTTCCATTAGTTTTAGCCTCAAATGATAAATGAGACTATGTACCACACAGACCTGGAAAAGTTTGCTATATCCAGTAATCCAAAGGAGGCCAATTAGCTGGGCGTGGTGGCGCATGCCTGTAATCCCAGCACTCGGGAGGCTGAGGCAGGAGGATTGTCGTGAATTCGAGACCAGCCTGAACTACAAAGTGAGCTTAAGATCAGCCTGAACTGCATAGTGAGATCCTGTCTCAAAAAGACAAAAAAAAAAAGGAGGCCAATTGAGAAAAGGGGCCCTCCCGTCTGAGAATTTACAGCCCTGTCCACCTCAAGAGGTCTATTCTAGGACCTCTGACTTTCCCACAAAGCCTTTACTCCTCCAGACCTAGATTCAGACTACTGAAAAGGCTGTAATACTTTAGGAACAGTCTACGGCCATACCACCCTGAATGCATCCGATCTCGTCTGTAATACTTTAGGAACAGACTGACAACTGCTGCCAATACTGTACCAATACTGTTTTGAAAATAAAATTACCTCAGGGGGGAGCCTCTGTTTCTTAGGAGACATCCCAGCCACCAATATGCTGTTCTATCTCTAGAAATGTAGAAAGGAGGGTACCCCTACAACCCTTAGACTACCCATCAGGCTTCTCCAATAGCCAAAACAAAAAAAAAAACAAAAAAAAAACCTCTTTTCACTAAGATATCCTCTAAGACTTAAAACCACTCAATCTAGTCATTTGTCAGTTTCATTTTAGTGTCTCAAAATCTTTTTTTTCCCCAATCAAATCTTACAGTAATATTTAAACAGATAAAAAGAACTGCTCTCGCTGAAATAGAGGTGGGTAAATTCACTTCCTCAAGTTGTTCCCACTTCCAAAACTTACCCCAGTAGCCTATAAGGCTCTACTTTAAAACTCTGAGACTCTGGTTTAACACCCCCATGTTGTAAGGACACTCAAGGGAGACAGAACATGACCTAGAACCAGTCAGAAATGCCAAGCTAAAGGCCAAATCTGCACAAGCTGACACCAAGGCTGGCCGGCTTCCCATCTCAGCTCACAATCTTATCTTCCTTTCCTTTTCTTTTTTTTTTATATACTTGATACAGGGTCTCACTATGCTGGTCAGACTCATAATGATCCTCCTGTTTCAGCCTCCCCAGTGCTGGGATTCCAGGTGTTCCCCACCAGCTATCTCCCCAGTCCCATCACATGATGTCTTTGAAACTGGTCATATGAAAATGAATGGCAAAATTTTTGGATGCATGAAATATTGGAAGCATGGGGCATTCTCTAGATAATTTTCACAACAGATAAAAGTCAAAATGCTCAGACTTGTGAGGACAGTTACACAAGGCAGCACACAATGGCAAAGAAATTCTCTGGAATCACAGTCCTTACTAAACTGTGTGGTTGTTCGCAGAAGCAGATAATTTTGTTATTAATTTACAAAGATTGTTAGTAAATAAAGGTGGCCCAAGAGACTTTGGAAACCATCCTTTAAAAACACAAGTGAATGGGCCAGCAAGATAGCTCAACAATCTAAAACGCTGCTTAGGTAAGCTTTGGCAGCTGCAGGAGACCACAGTTCAATCCTCAGTACCACATACAGCCCCAGCAAGCTGAACTGGCAAAAAAAAGAAAAAACAAGTGAAGTATCTCCATTTTCACCAGGCCTACAGCATGGAAATAAAATCAGAATTTCTTATTAAGGTTTGCTCCTTAATAAATGATATAGGTCACAAAGGCCTTTAAGGTTCTCCATCACTGTGGTATCTACCTTCCAATGATCTCTGCATCATGGAAAGCCTTCTCCCACCAAATGAGTTAGTTAGTCTCTATGACTAAAGGAATACTCAGAAGTAATGATATGTCACTGCTGAGTTCAGACTTTAAGAGAAATTTTAGCTTCCATACCATTGTTCCCTCCTTTTTCAGATGACATCTTCAGAGAAGACAGCTGCATTGCTATCCTCTCACACTCGTGCTGAAGTTTTTCCAATTTTAAGTATACATGCCACTTCACCTTTCTATTCCTTTAGCTTCCTTTGACATTTGCTGCTAATTCAAACTTTCAGACTAAAAACTGCTTTCCAAAACAGAGTAAGAACATTAAAAGGTGTAAAACTCAACAATCAAAAGAATGAGTGAAGGCATATCAGAAGATGAGAATTTTAGAATATAGATAATAGATAAAAGAGATGGGAGGAGGCGTTTTATTCTGTTTTGTTTTGCTTTGTGGTACTAGAGACTGAACTTAGGACCTTGTGCTTGCCAGACAGTCATTTATGCCACTGAGCTATATCCCTGGCCCCAGGAGTTGTAATTTTAAAAAGGACAAATAAAGTTATAATGAAGAACCTTAAAAACTCTCTGGGCAGCAGAGAATGTGTGCTTTCTAGGTAATAAAACTACTTCACATAGAATCACTGGATCAAGAGCATAAAGAAATGAGCCTAGAAAATACAAATCAGTGCTGAAGAGATAGTTCGGCTCTGGTAAGCACAAGGACCTGGGTTCAATCCCTGGTACCACATGCCATACAGGCCCCAGAACCCAGGGTATGGTGCTGCACGTCTGTAATCCCAGTGCTGGGGAGGCTGAGACAGGAGGATCACTATGAGTCCAAGTTATGTAGTAAGATCTTATATCAAATAAATAAAGATTAGAAAATACAAATCAGTTTCTCAAAATCACACACTACTGACAACAGCTAGAACCTATGGTTTTATTTTTGTCAACTTTTCATGCTACATCTGCTTAGGACAATATAAAACAGGTACAGTGGTGCATGCCTATCATTCCAGCTACTCCAAAGGCTCAGCCAGGAAGATTACATACTAGAGGCCAGTCTGTACAATTTTTTGAGACCTTGCACAAAATGAAATGTAAAAGGGGCAAGGGCTGTAACTCAGTAGTAGAGCACCTGCCTAGCATGCATGAGGCCCAGTTCAAGCCAAGGTACCATGAAGAAGAAAAAAGCAAACTAGAATGAATCAAGAGTCCACACCACAAAACAAGGAGGCAGATGCCCTTCCCAAGGTCCAGCTTTCTGCCTTCTTTACCAGCTTCAGACAAAGCTCTGTGTTTGGGGTCTTCTTGGTTAAAAACTCAAGTACTGGGATAAGAACTTTAAGAACCCCATATTGCTTTGTCTGATACTAGAGCAGCTCTGAAAACATCAGTAACCAGTACCTGACAAAAAATATAACAGCACTCAGAAGCAGAAGATTTCAGAAGCACTAACACTATTTCAGGTCAAAGCTGAGCTCAACCACCTGCCCATGGCAGTGTTACAAGCAGCTTTTCATCCCATTTTAGAATAGAACATGCTCAGAGGTAGGTGTTGTTACATCTGCTAAAAGATTCATCTTTCAATGCCAAATGATAAAACTGCCTACAATTCCACTTAAGGCATTAAAAGATTCTAGGGCAGTTCTTAATATACAGCAATTATATGAGCACTACAGTTCCTGCTCTCCCTTCCACCATATTTCCGCTTGCACTCCTATCCACTGCTGCACTAAACACAGCTATCTACTCAATTTGCATGTTTGCAATGTGCACAGAAAGAATATTGAATTGGAAGGGAGAAGAATAGTTCCAAATACAGCCAAGAATTTGGTGTCAACAAACTTGAGTTTGAATCTCCCATTACCAGTCATTGGTAATAAACCACTTTATCCCACTGGACTTCAATGACCTCATATGTAAAATAGGCATAATATCTAGGTTACAGAACTGTTGTGGAGATTAAGTCAAAATATCTATTTGGCAATTTGCATAGCAGACATTCAATATGTTAATTTCCTTTTTTTTTTTTTTTTTTGAGAAAGGGATCTCCCTAGTTTAGGCTGGCCTTGAATTCACCATGAAGCCCAGCCTAGCCTTGAATTCACAGTGGTCCTCCTGCCTCTGCCTCTTGAGTGCTGGAACCATAGGTATGTATCATCATGCCCAGTTTCCTCTTTTATTGATCACTGTTATATGCTAGATATTTCTAACAGAAGACAGACTGTTTTGAGGAAATGTTCAGGGAATTACAGGATATATAAATAAGTAATTACAATATAATATGAAACACAGTATAAGACATGCTGTCATTTAATTAATCCAAAAAGAAATGTCCCATCTGTAAATGACAAGATAACCCAAGAGCTCAAGAGAGCAACTCCTCTCTACTGGTTAAAGAACCTACACTTTCTCTTCCTCTTTGGGAAGAGGACTTTACTTGATGGACTTTTGGTGTAACCAGGTTTGAGGAAGGTGCTCCCGCCACTTCCTGAGACCTTGCAAAACTCATTTCAACCTCAAAAAGGAACACTAGCCCACACACGGACAATGTGCTTTAAGGAAACTAGGCAACTGGCGTAAAAAGAAAGGGGCAACGTGCTGCAGAGCACTTGAAACATCAACTATGTGTCACCATGTCAACCAAGGAAGTTAAGGAATGGAACAGTTGCAGACCATTATCTCAATCTTTAGTCATCAGGGGCCAAACAGGGCATTCAGCTAATGGTTCATCAAATATTTTAAAAATTAAGCCCAAGGGCTAGGGAGATAGCTCAGCAGTCTGGCACACACAAGGACCTGGGTTCGATCCCCAGTACTGTATGCTGTGCCAGCCGCAGAACCCTGGGCACACCATGCCAGCCACTGAAACCAGGTATGGTGGTGCACACTTGTAATCCTAGCACTAGAGAGGCTGAGACAGAAGGATCACTATGAGTCAAAGTAGCACAGTGAGACCCTGTGTCAAATAAAGAGATAAGATTGAAAAAAGTGAAGCCCAGAGAAGGGACAGAACAGGTAGTACCATGTCTAAAACAACACTTTATACTTTTTGCAGGCTTTTTTGCTTGCATCAATTTGCATTTTCTCAAGATAACACAGCAAAGATGTTATCTAGCCAATAGAACATACAGATCTTTCACTTGTTTGCCTGTTTGCTGGTGCTGCTGAGGACTCTACGGCCTCATGCATGCTGCGCACACACTCCACTCAGTTTTCATCCCATTTTCTTTATTTTTCTGAAATGGGCTCCCACTATGTTGTCCAAGGTGGGTTGGTTTTCTTATTGTCTACCAACCCTCCACGTTCAGCCTTCTAAGCTGGGATAATAGTTCTACATTTAATTCAGGCTACAAAAGCAGGCCCACCTAATACTTCAAAGTATTATAGTATTTCCTTTTTGATCCCATGGATTATAAAAAAAGAAAATTGCCTTGAAAATTGGGGCTTCTTTAGGCAAGCATTGTGGGCCAGAAAACAGTTTCTTAATATCCTCACACCAGCTGTAATTATAGTACTATTTTTGTTGTTTGTTTGCTTGAGACAACAGTCCTACTATATAATAGTTTAACCTAATCTTGGTCTTGAATTCACTAAGTAGCCCAGGCTGGCCTCAAACTTGAGGTGAAATTCCTACATCAGCCTGCCACATGCTAAGATGACAGGCATACACCACCACACTACCTTCAACTGCACTATTCTTTGAGTCTATGACTCTTCAATGTCTTAAATATGCAATGAAAAATACTGCTTCAGCATCTATGCTAAAACAGAGAACACAAATATGAACCTACACAGTATCTGCCTTTAAGGAGAGCCATTCTGGTCAGGCACACAGGTGTGGCAATCACTGATTATCTTTTCCTCATAAACTTCTGGGTTTAAGTTCCGGATTTACCTTTTACTAAGATATGTTATTTAGTTTTAGCTAAACTACAGATTCCTTCTCTATAAAATATACAGCAATATCATCACTCTAACCCAAGCACTACTTGTGAGTACATGGTATAGTGACATATTTAAAGCATTCAGTATGTTTAATCCACAGTATGTATTTACATGAATCCATACATATTTACTAAAATAATCATTTACATGAGATAATCTTTTGAAAGAGTAGAAAAACAGAATATCCCAGCATACTTTTCTCATAATTCTAGATCCTCAGAGGAAATGCCATTTGCCAAATCATATAGATATTTTTTCCAGGCTTTCATCCACTAGAAGTAGGAACCCTACTCCAACATTAAACAACAGAAAAGGAACCTGGCATGCTCCACATGATGACCACAGCTTAAGGAAATAACTGTCTGCCTAACCATGCCTGCAAAGAGAAATCAGCAACAGAATAAAATCTAAAACTCCAAGTCTCAAAACCCTGTCAGTCCTTCAGGTAAAATACCAGAAAAGCCTGGTTAAACAAAGCTACCTGTGCACCATGGTGCTTGGTGAGTGGAACTCTACGGGCCATAGTAATTCTCCACTTCAGACATTTCAACACTGGCATACCTACCACTATATTGGTATACTGGGCATTTGGGGCAGCAGAGGGCACAAATACGGCTCCAACTTTTGAGGCCCTTATGGTCTCAGAGACTGAGTTTGCAATGGAATGACATCCTGGCATGGCGACCAAAAGCAACACCCTTCCATTCCCCTTCCCAGGTTTCCCAACTACCATGTTTCCTTGGCTCTTTTTAAATCTATTACCACAGAATCTCCCCTCGTGGCTTCCCTGAGTAGAACCATTTATCTGACTACAGGCTGCTAAGTTTACATTGGAAACTTAACAATGCGGTCTCTACCTTAACCCACCTACAACAACCATTTCAAAACTACAGAGGAGGGCTGAGGATGCTGTTCAGTGGTAGAACATTTCATTTAGTATGGGCAAGGCCATGCTGGGTTAAGTCCCAAGCACCACAGAGAGGAAAAAGATATACACAACAAGGCCTGCCATCTGTGGGATTTTAAAGGAACAGTTTTGAGAAGGCAGCACTGTTTTCTGAGAAGGTCAAGCACTGAACACCCATTATGTGCAAGGCACCATTCTGAATGCTTTATAATTGGGTTCAGACAATATTACTCCCAAAACATGGCATCTTAGGATTTTAAAAAACAGCAGGCCCAAGTCCCCCACTCAAGAGATGCCCTCCCTATAACTGGGGGAAAGATATCTGCAACATCGAGACATGGAGACGGAAGAATCTGAGACCAATGTGGTGGTGCATCCTGTAATCCCAGCTCAGGAGGCTGAAATAGGAGAATTACCCTGAGTTCAAGACCAGCCTGGGTTACAAAGTCAGTTTAAGGCCAGCCTAATCTACACAGCAAGTGAAAGAAAGAAAGAAAGAAAGAAAGAAAGAAAGAAAGAAAGAAAGAAAGAAAGAAAGAAAGAAAGAAAGAAAGAAAGAAAGAAAGAAAGAAAGGAAGGAAGGAAGGAAGGAAGGAAGGAAGGAAGGAAGGAAGGAAGGAAGGAAAAGGAAGAGAAGGGAAAGGAAAGGAAAGGAAGAAAAGAAAGAACCGGAACAACTAGACTTTGCAAAGTTCCCTGAGCTCATTACCATTAGATCATATTCCCTCCGCCCAATCATTCTCCACAAATATCCATCTCTTCATCAAACCTAAGAATACAAATATACAACTTTACCTATTTCTCTGGGCATTCATTTCCTTTTGAAGGCTCCTATATCATATAACACTTACAGTAAATAAATGTGCATGCTTTCCTCTTGTTAACCTGTCTTGTTACAGGGGCCTCAGTCATGAACCTAGCAATGAGAAGAAAATTATTCTCCCCTACATATTAACATCCTCAAAACAACCATCCAACAAGCAAATGATGTCCTAATTTTTAAAAGGATAAACTATGTTCACAGAAATTAAATCCAAAATTGTACAACCAACAAGTTATAGAGCTGATTTATAAGCAAACTGGACATATCTACTTTAAAGTGGCTTTTTCCACTACATCTCACATTTAATTCTAATAATAACCCTGTGAGGCATGTAAAAGAAGTATGAATATAATCCCACTTACAAATGAGAAAATGAGGCCTTCATAAAGTGACATTACTTTCTCAGAAACAAGTCATTCAGTGGCAAGACCATGATCTGCGTGCAGACCTGCTGCCTTCAAATCCATGCTCTTCCCACTACCTGCCCCAACTCCTCTCCAACTATGCTTTGCTGAGAGGTTTGGTGAAAGTATACTTAGAGTGAGTCAGAGTACTAAGATGTGATCCTGGATTCTTTAACTTACATAATATTGATGCATTGTTTTTCCTTGCTTGGCATATTTCCTATCAATATTAGATCAGAATGTTCCTTAAATCGCCTGCAGCTGGCTATCTAAACTTTAATTAGTCCCAACAAGTTTATGTGATGTGGTTTCTCTGGTTTCCTTACCATCCAAAAGAAAAAGCAAAAAAAAAAAAAAAAAAAAAAACGGTATTTATGGTATAAATAAGGTGGGAAATGTTTTGGCACTACAAAATAAAATTATCCATTTGACTTTATGCCTGCCTTCCTCAAAATTCCCTGATACAAACAAAGAAAGGGACTGAGCCACCCAATAAAACACTGTCAGTATATCTAAAGCTAGCCCAGGCAGGCCAAGGAGTGAAAGTGTGTTCACAACATGGTCCTCCTTCCCTCCGCTGGATTTACACTGCTACTCACTAATCCTCCTTGGTTAGGACATGAGGTCTGTTTTGCTTGCAGGAGACCAGCCTCACAACTTTAAATCCCATCAGATCTAAACAATGTACAAATGACTTTTAACTAAACAATCTTATAGAACAAAAAATATATATTTAATCCAGACATGATTTTTTTTCCCTGCCAAGAAATAAGACAAAAAGAAAAGTGGAACACATAAGACAAATTTGCCATCTGTCCTAGTTTCTTTAAATACGAGAGTCCAAACATTCTAAACATCATTCCCACTGTACCCTAACAAGAACTCTATATTTAGAGAATGTTAAACATATAAAAGACAACATTTGAGGGGAAAGGGCATAGTGGCACAAATGAAAATGATGTCACAGCTGCAACCACTCTGTGATCTAAGTGATCTCAAGCCCAAGAACTGGGTTCAGTCCATGGGACCACATGCTGTGCTGGCCTTACCTCCAGGCTGCAGAGCAAGACCCTGTACCAAAAGCATTAATTTAATATTATATATATATATTAAAAGGGCCAGAGAGATAGCGCATTGGACTAAGTGGGGTTCAATCCCCGGTACCACTTAGCACACAACACGTTCACTCGAAGAAAAACAGCCTCTTTAACAAGGCATGCTGAGCCAGCAACCAAGTCTGGACATGCTGGTGCACACCTGTAATCCCAGCACTGGAGAGGCTGAAAATAGGAGGCTCACTACAAGTCCGAGCTGTGTAGTAAGACCCTGTACCAAATACATTAAAAATAAAGACTATGATGTCACAGAAGAAAACAGGAATGTTATTTACTGCCAAGGCAGAACATAAACTATGTATGATCAGATCACCTTGACTACAGATAGGATATGAGAGTAAAAATAAAAAATTTAAAAAACCCTCCGTATCCCTATGACAGCTGAAGTAAATAACTTACATAGTGCTATAGCATAAGACCACAATGGCAGAATTCATGTTCATGCAACTAGCCAGAGCTGAGTGGACTATAATCAAAGACCTCAGACCTGAAGCACTCAAAACAAGTAAACTGTCTTAAAAGACACTAAGAAACAATGTCTTCCCATGTTCCCATAATAAAACTCAACCATCACATTTCAGATTCTGCAAATATTAACATGTCAAATGATAAACTAGGCATTTCCACCTATACTAGTTCATTAAATTCTCTAAACATCTTATGGCTATACTATTTTATCCTATGGTTATACCATTTTATCTTATGGTTATACTATTTTACAGAAAAAGAGCCTGCAGTTCAATGAGATAGAGAGCAAGATGAAAATCAAATCTCAGCAAATCATCAAGAAGACTATATACTATAACCAAGTAGGATTCATCCCAATGATATAGGGCTGGTTAAATATACACAAATCTATAAATGTAATATACCATATCAACAGAGCCAAAACAAAAACCACATGATCATCTCAATAGACACAGAAAAATCTTTTGACAAAGTCCAACACTCATTCATGATAATAAAAACCCTTCAGAAAAGTGGAATAGATGGTCTTACCTCAATCTGATAAAAGCCCTCTCTGACAAATCAATACCAAACATCATTCTAAATGGACATGGGGCTAGGGTGATAGATTCTACTATTCTCTCAGTAGAATAAGCACCTGCCTGGCAAGCACAAGGTCCTGAATTCAATCCCTGGTACTGCAAAATAAATAAATAAACAAACAAAAACTGAAAGCTTTTATGCTAAAATCAGGTACAAGACAAGGATGTCCACTATCACCATTCCTACTCAATATAGTTCTGGAAACATTAGCCACAGCAATTAGACAAAAGGAAGAAAGAAATGGAAGAAGAATTAGAAAGGAAAAAGGTAAATTATCATGATTCACAGATGATATGATACTCTACGTAGAAGACCCAAAATACTCTACCAAGAGATTTCTAGAATTAATAAACAAATTCAGCAGCATAGTAGGATACAAAGTCAACACCCAAAAATCAATAACATTCCTGTACACAAACTGAGAGAAAAATTAAGGAAACAACACCCTTCACAATAGCATCCCCAAAAATGAAATACTTCAGAATTAATTTAACAAAGGAAGTAAAAGATCTATACAACAAAAATTACAACACTCTGAAAGAAGAGATCAAAGAGGATTTCAGAAAATGGAAAGATATTCTTTGCTCATGAATAGGAAGAACCAACATTATGAAAATAGCTATACTCCCAAAACTGTTATACAGATTTAATGCAATCACAATCAAAATTCTATCAGCATACTTCACAGATCTAGAGAAAACATTCCTAAAATTCATTTGGAACCAGAAAAGACCTGGAATAACAAAGGTAATCCTTGCCAACAAAGGAGGTATTACAATCCCTGCATTAAAATTATACTACAAAGATACTGTGATAAAATCAGCATGGTATTTAAAAAAAAAAAAAAAAAACACAGACCTCAGGATCAATGGAACAGATTAGAAGATGCAGACACAACTACAAACATACTCAGCAGCCACCTTATCTTAGACAAAGGGTCCAAACATGTTCACTCGAAGAAAAACAGCCCTTCCACACAAATATGCTAAAACTATATCCATGTTTATCATTATGCATTAAAGTAAAAATGGATTAAAAATCCAAGCATTCTATACTGAGCAAGAAAGTAGGTTGATTTCTCAAAGACATAAAAGGAGTTCATGAACAAAACAAAAAATAAACTAAACAGAATATACTTCAAAGACTCAACAAACTGGGATTTCATTTTATTGAAAAGCTTTTGTGCATCAAAAGAAATCACCAACTGTGAAAATAAAACTCACAAAAATTGTGAAAAAAACTTCACTGTCACTTAGATAAAGGACTTCTATTTAGACTATATAAAGAATTTGAAAAAATCAGGACCCCCAAATTCAGAGACCCAATTCAAAAAATGGGCATTTGAGATGAATATACACTTCTCAGAAGAAATACAAATGGCAAATAAATAAATGAAAACATGTTCAACAGCACTGGTCATTCAAGAAATGCAAATTAAAACAACACTTAGATTCTATCTCACCCCAGAAAGAATGGCAATCATAAAAAAATCAAGTAATAACAAATGTTGGACAGGCTGTGGGGAAAAGGAATCCTTCTCCACTGTTCATGGGAGTGTAGAATGATACAACCTCTGCACTCCCTCCAGTAGAAATCAGTGTGAAGAGTCCTCAAAAAACTAGGATTAGTGGCCACTAAGATAGCTCAGTGAACTAAGCGTCTGTTTAGGCAAGGACAAGGACTGGGGTCTGAGCTATGTAGTGAGACCCTGTACCAAATACATCAAAAAAAAAAAAAAAAAAAAAAAAAAAAAAGGATCAGAAGCCTCAATCAATCCAGCTATTGCCCTTCTGGGTATTTTCACAGAAGAAATGAAAATATCATACTACAGCAATATATGAGCACCAATGTTGCTAGCAGAAGAATTTGTCATAGCTAAATCTTAGAAACAACCCAAATGTCAATCAACTGAGGACAGATAAAAAAGATGAGTTATTTTGGGGCAGAGAGATAGTTCAATGGAATAAATGCTTCCCTGGCAAGCACAAGGGCCTGAGTTCAATCCCCAGTTCCACCAAAAAAAAAAAAAAAAGTGGTATTTTTATACAACAGGGTTATCCAGCTATAAAGAAAGATAAACTCTAGGCATTATAGATAAATGGATGCAACTAGAGGCTATACTCATAAGTAAAATAAATCAGACCTGCATGTGTAAACATTATATTGTCTCCCTAGTGTAAGAAACTGAAAGAGTAATTAAAATCTGAAAGGTACAATAGAGTAAAAGGGAAAGAAACTGCTCAAAAGGAATAAACAATTGGGAAGAGGGAAAGGAGAAAAGAAAAAAGGGGAGGAAATCATGTAAGTACACATAGGATAAGATGATTGTACTACTAATTTCTATCCATTTTTTGAAGGTAGCAGTTAATGTTTACAATTTTTACTTTGACCAGTTTTACATTCTTATATCTGGTTATCTGAGCAACTACACTGTACAACATAACAATCATTGCTGAATACCATAATCTTGGTTTTTCTTTTTGAAACTGTGTATGGTGTCTAATGTCTTATCTATTATTTTTCTAGTCTCTTTACTAAGAAAAAAAAAAAGAAAATCTAGTCTCATCACTCTAACTATGCTTTCCACCTTGTTTATATTACAGCCTGTCTCTTTCATTGTACAAGTCCCTCAGAATATGTTATCTAGTCTGTATACCACAACAACCTTGTAAGACACACTCGGGAATCTCCATGAACTGATCTCCAGGTAACACTACAGCTTTAAAATGGTGCTGCTTGCTACCTAGCCAGCATCCATTCTTCCCTTCCTCTTCCTGCACAGAGCCCTCATTTTTATCCCTCATCCACCTATGTTACTATAGCATCCTCAAATTTTAGTATGCAACTAGAATCACGTGGAGGATTAATAAAAACAGACTTCTAGGCCTCACACCTGAAGTTGTTGACTTATAGAAATATAGTTCAAGAATTTGCATTTTTAACATGCTCCCAGATGACCACTGTCCTCCAGAAAAGCTGAGCCATCCCTAGCTCAGGAGAAGGTCCTCCTTCCACATCCCAACCCAATGTGGCAATCCCACTCCCTCTGTCACTGCTTGGCTCACATAGTGACTAGGTTTGGCCCATCATCAACCTCACTTATCTCTGTTGTTATGGTTTCTGTCTAGTTGTCCCTCAAAGCTTCATACAGTCATGGAGCAGGGACTTCTAGGTTTTGAGATTAACTCATGATGCACTGGGATTATGGGTCCCAGTACTGCTGGATTATGGGTGTGAGTGCTACACCCAGCCTGAGGAAGATAGCTTGAATGTAACATAAGGGAGACAGAGAGAGAGACTTCTGCTGCTATAGTTGTTGCTGCTATTTCTCTTCCTCTGCTGATGCCATGAAAGGTTGTTCTCTACCATGTGCCACTCTGCCTTGGAACCAGCTGAGTATGGACTGAAACCTGCAGTAACTGTAAGCTAAATAAACCTTTCCTTCTCTCATTTTTGGGTGTCAGGTATTTGTCCAAGCAACAAGAGAAGAGTAACTGAGAATTTGGTACTGCAGAAGTGGGGTCATTGCTGTGGCAAAACCTGACCATGCAGGCTTTCTATCAGCATTCTGGTCTTCTGAGCTCTGACCAGAATCCCCCAAACAGCCAAAGATGTTCCAGCTCTTTGCAGGTAGGCAACCTCTCCAAACCTTTCCTGTCTTTTCCCATAAGACATTCCCAAAAGCTTGTAAAGGCCAGGCTGGGAAGGTTTCTGCTTGGAAGAAGGACTGCATCGGCTGTTGGACTCCAGATGATGTATGTTATGGCTTGGCCCAAAATTTGTCTGAATTTTGCTTGTGTCCAGAGACTGAAATTAAGTGTAATGGACTAACTAATCTGGCAAAAGATATTTCAAAGCAACCAACTATTCAGTAAGTGGACTGGATGTTGTTGGTGGCTTTTATTTATGTTGAGAATCACGTGCAAAGAGAGCAGCAGGATGATTTAACATCTGAGTTTGGCCAGAAAGGAAGCTCCCATAAAGCTGTGGACTGCAAAGATAGAGCTGAGAGGATCTCCATTGCCTGGAAGGAACCAGACAACAGAAAGGATGGCCCGAGGGCATCACAGAAAGCAGAAGGTCTCCACCCTTTGCAGCCTCAGAATTGCAAAGAAGAGAGATTTTTGCCTTGGAGAAAAAGCCACAGAGCCCCTGCTCCAGAATGGAGGCAGCAGTCCTATCAGGCTCCAGAACAGTGCCAGCAAGGAGTATTCCTTGGAATCAGTCTCAGATTCATCAATCCAGGCACTTGACCCCTACAGCCAAGAGAGAAGGAAGCCTGACTACTGCTCCAGCTGGCAGCAGATCTTGGCATCATACACATGACGCTGGTTTTAGGCACATTCAGAATGCAGGAGTTCTGAGGTTAAGAAGGCTTCCACCTAGATTTCAGAAAAGGCCTAGGAGGCCAGGCAGTGTGCCCCTGAGACGGCAGTGTGTAAAGCTATGAGAAGCCTATTCAGTGGAAACCCAAAAGTTTTGAAAAGCCATGAATGTGGATGATCTGAGGAAAACTGCAAGGAGGGAGCAAAGCTGGCCTAAGAGAGAAGCTATGGGAACTACCACCAAGAGTGCCGTAGGGACTAATCACAGATTGCTTTGGATGGTCCCCGAAGACCTACAGGATTTGTTTGCCCTGCTGGATTTTGGACTTGTGTTGGTCCCAATGCTTGGTATCCTGTTGTGTGTGCCTTTTGGAATGGTAATGTTTATCTTGTGCACTGAATGTTGGAAGTGTTTAACTTTTATACAGGGGTTCACAGCTAAGAGTTTGCCTTGGAGATTTGGGATTTGGCCTTTTCAGTAATGCTGAAACTGTCGGGACTTTAGTAACTCTTAGAGATGGACTAGAATGGCTTTTGCATAAAGAGATGTGCACGAGTCTTTGGGGGTCAAGGGGTGGAATGTTATGGCTTGTCTAGTTGTTTCCAAAGCCTCATGTAGTCATGGAGCATGAACTTCTGAAGTTTGAGATTAACTCATGATTCACTGGGATTATGGGTCCTAGTACTGCTGGATTATGGGTGTGAGTGCGACACCCAGCCTGAGGCGGATAGCCTAAATGTAACATAAGGGAGGCTGAGAGACAGACTTCTTCTCTGTTGCCATGTTGCTGCTACTCCTCCATTTGTTCTCTTGTTCTTTGTCGCTGCCATGAAAGGATGTTCTCTGCCCTGTGCCACTCTGCTTGGAGCCAGTGAGTATGGACTGAAACCTGCAATAACTGTGAGCTAAATAAACCTTTTCTTCCTTCATTTTAGGTGTTGGGTATTTGTCGCAGCAGTGAGAGAATAACTGAGACATCTGGTAACTCTCCATTTGGGGATGAGCAAATGTGGGTCATTTGACTGAAGAAAACAGCAGTTTGCTCACATGGGAAAACAAAGTCAGTGGCTTCTGCACATTCTATAGAGACACCAAACTGCTACCACCAGTGGCCACAGCTTATCTGCCCAACTCATACCAGCCAATTGAGTATCATGCTAGAAGTCAGTTTATGGGCAAATGCAGCATAAGTGTGATAGAAATTTCAACTCTTTTTACACAAAACTTGAATCAGAATTTCTACTAATTCAACACTACTTAACTGAACTTAGTATCAGAAGAGGTTACCAGCCACCTGAATATTCTCTATAGCACAATGTATAAGGTGGATTGCGTAATAGCTATTTCTATTTCTACAGCTATTTCTAGTACAGATTTCGGGTCAGTACTACAGAGGTTAGAAACCAAAACATTTATATTTTTGAGACTTCTTAATGCAGCTTTTACAATATTTTACTGGTATACATTAATATTCATACTGATAACATTGATCATAAAGAATTTATACCTATACATGGTATATCTTGCTTTTCCTCCCATTTCTCTGCCTTCCCCCAACCTATTTCCTTTCTTATTCACAAAGCCTTGATCCACTGTTTGATTCTGGTATTTATTTCTTCTCCCTTCTTTCCCTCCTTTCCCCTTGTTCCCCTTCTCATTTGAAAATGTTCCTATTTCTCAGTATTTATTATACATTTTGCCATGTGGGCCTTTCATAGTGTGCCATGCAATAGCAAAGTGTGCCTCAAATCAATGCCCAGCTTCTGCTGTGGGCTGCAAGCACTGAAGGGGGTGACAAAAAGTGTAAAAAAAAAATTACATATACTACACATTTTGATTATTTACACTTTTTATTTCTCATACCAGAGAAGCAATACATAATTATATGTGTATCTGACTTACTTCACTTAGCAGTATGGTCTCAAGGTGCATCCATTTACCAAGAAATATCTCAAGTTTATCCTTCTTTATGGCAGAGTAGTAGTCCACTATATAAAAATCTCACATCTTCTAGTGAGACCCTGGTACACCCTGCAGACCCTGTCCTAAATTCATTTTAAAAAATTCTAAAACAAAAAATCTTCTTTATCCATTCATCGGCTGATAGACATATGAACTGTTTCCAAGATTTAACTATTAAAAGCTATGCCACTATAAACATGGGTGTGCATATGTCACTGTAGTATGAAGCTTTTAATTCCTTGGAGAAGATAATAAGAGAAATAGCTGGGTCAAAAGGAACTGCTAATTTTAGCTTTCACAGAATCTCTACACTGATTTCTACTGTGGTTCTATCAAGCCTGTGCTCCTCCAACAGTAGATTCTCCTTTTCCCTCATAGCCCCATGAGACTTTGTTGATTTTTTTTTCAGGGGGGGAGAAGGGTCTACAGGGTGTTCAGGGTCTCACTACTAGATCAGACTCCTAGTGACCCACCTGTCTACTGCCCCCCAAGAGCTGGGATTACAGGCACATGTCACCATGTACAGTCTCATGCATCCTGGCAGTAGAGCTGGCAAGGCAGGCCCAGGAATTGAAGCCCCTTGCAGGCGCTTTAATCGACTCAGCTATTTGGCTGGCCCCTTACTGGTTTATTTCTTAATAATAGCTATTCCTTCTCGAGATGAATCTCTCCAATGACCAGTGTCTTAGTACTTTTCCCATTGCTGAGACAAAATACCTCATGCTCAAAGCTTAAGGAAGGAAATGTTTATTTAGCTCAGTTTGTAGAGATTTCAGTCCATTATGAGTTAGCTCTGAGTCAGGATGGCACATGGTTAAGGAGCAACAGTTTATGGTGGAAAAAGATGAGACCAAGCCTCTTTTCTCCTTTACATTGTATGCAGGCTACTTGCCCTAGTGTAGAGTACCCCTCACACCCTTAATTCCAGCATTACACTACCAATCACACAATCTAGATTTAGCTACCTCCAAAAAACCCTATGACCACAACAGGCCTTGGAGGGGACACCTAGACACAAACTACAACCAGTGATAATGAACATTTTTTCATGTATTTATCTGCCATTTCTTCTTTATCTGAGAAGTGATTATTCATTTCAGATGGTCACTTTTGTATTGGGTCTTTAAATTTGAGGGATCTGATTTTTTTGAGTTCTCTATATATTCTAGATAACAGTCCTTTGATAAACAGCTGGCAATTTTTCCCCCACATTTGGGTTGTCTCTTCATTCCACTGACTTCTTTGCTCTGCAAAGGTTTTTAAAGGTTTTATCTCTTTGTGATAGTTCTGTGTATTGCTTCTCTGGTATGAGAAATAAAAAGTGTAAATAAAAAGTTGTTCTTTGTGATAGTTCTGCTTTGGTTTTGGAGTTTTGTTCATAAAGTCCTTCGTTATTGTCTTCAAGAGTTCCTCCCATTCTCTGTACCAGCAGATTTAGTGTTTAATATTTAGACCTCTAACCATCTTGATTTTATTTCAGTGCATGATTAAGAATGATATGGGTCTAGTTTTAATCTCTGTCACATGGATAACCCATTTTCCCACAACCATTTATTATAGAAACTATCTTCCAGTAAAGGTGTTTTGGCTCTTCTATCAAAGAAAAGGTGGGGGAGTATATCTGAATCTTCTAATCTGTTCCAATGATCCTTGGGTCTTTTTTTTTTCTTTGTAGTATTATTTCAAGTCAGGGGTTGTGATGCCCCCTGCCTTGCCTTTGTTGTCCAGAATTGCCTTATCTATTCTAGGTTTCTTCTGATTTCAAATGAATTTTAGAATTGTTTTCTCTAATTCTGTGATATGCTGTTGGAATCTCGATCAAGACATTACATCTGCATTAACAATTTTGGAAGTATGGCCATTTTCACTACTGGGAAAGAATAAGGGACATCTTTCCATTTTCTGATATCCTCTTTATCTTCTTTTTCAGACTACTGCAGTTTTCAAAACAGAAGTCTTTCACTTCATTACAATGATACCTAAGCATCTGGGGAGGGAGGCTGTTGGGGTTTGTTGTGAAAGGTGTTGTTTCTTTCAGTGATTTTATTATTTATATACAGGAATGCTACTCATTTTTGAGTGCTGACTTTGTGTCTGAATTTGGTTATTCAATCTGAAAGTCTTTTGGTGGAATTTTTGGGGTCTTCTTTGTACAGTATCATGTCATCAGCAAATAATGTTAATCTGACTTCTTCCTTTTATATCTTTATTCATTTCTCTCTGGTCTAATTGCACTGGATAATGTTCCCTTATCTGTGCCGACTGGTGACAGTGGACATGCTTGTGTTGTTCCTGATTTTAAAAAGTTTTTAGTTTTTGTCCATAGTATGATGTTGGCTATTGGTTTGTCATAGATGTCTTTTATCAGATTGAGGTAAAGAACATTTATTCTGGTTTTCTGTAGGGTTTTTCTCACATATGGGTTTCAGGCTCTATCAAATGCTTTTTATGCATCTACTGAGATGACCATGTGGTTTTTAGCCTTTGTTCTGTTAATATGTGGTACTGTATTTATTGATTTGCATATGTTGAATCATCCGATTTTTACAACCAGTTGTCAATATTTACTGCTTCCCTGAAATGAATCCTACTTGGTCATGATGTGTAATATTCTTTATGATTTGCTGTATTGTTTGCCAGTATCTTACTGAGGATTTTTGCATCTATGTTTAATAGAGAGACTGGCTTGTATTTATCTGTTCTGGGTAGAACCTTCTCAAGTTTTGGTATCAGGTTATTTGCTGCTTCCAAGAATGAATTTAGGAATACTGTTTCCCTTCCAATTTCATTAGGCTGAGGCATAGTGGCATTAGGTCTTCTCTAAATTTCTTGTAGAATTCAGCCATGAATCCATTAGGACCTACGCTTTTCTTTGTTCGTAAGTTTTTAATTGTATCTCCAATTTCTCTGAGTTATTTAGATCTTCATATCTTCTTTGATAATTCTCTAGGAATCCTGGAATCCTATGTGATTTACATTCTGCCACACATACGCTCTAAGACTAAACATTGACTTAATACTAAATTAGGGATGTGCCTGAACACAGGACACCCCTTTTGCAGCAGAAGCGGCACAGTTCTAACCTACCAGGGCAGCAAAAGCTTCCTGATCTGGAAAAAAGGTGTCTTCCTTCAGGAGTACACTGCTCTAAGCAGTTTGAAAAGTCTGTTCCTTGTTCAGGCTGTTTATCTCTTCAACTCTCAGAAAGATTACTTTTGCTTGAAGTTGCTAGAATGGATTCTGTTGCTTGCCCCTATCAACAAGAGCCCTGACCTGACGCAACTCTGCATTAAAGATAATATAAGAGTCCCATAACACATGGTCCTTTTGGTTTTCATCAGTATTTCCCATAAGGAATGTCCTGCGTCATTATGACCCAATGTATAGAAGTCCCATACTTCCTCCACGATAAAGAGTTGATCACAGAGGAAAGGAACAATGAGAAACTAGACAGAAATAACTGTACCCTGAAGAACTAAGCATTATGTCATTTGGAAGAGGATGGAAAGGGAGGGAAAATTACCCAAAAATTCACATCTTAGAGTTGAGAAAGATGCTACAATATATACTAATTTTTGCTCAATAAATTAATGTGCAATCTAACTGATTTTTACAACCAGTTGTCAAAATTTACTAAGCATTAATAACTACGTACAAAAAAAAAAAAACCTAATACTAGGAACACTGGGAAAGTTGTTGTGGCAGAGATGAGTTTTTCCTACTCTTAAGGGCTTACACTACAGAAGGAAACAAAGATATACAAAAAAAACTCAAGGATACAACACAAAAAAATATTTTTTAAAAGTAAAAAAATCATATAAATGTGTAATAGTGAAGAAAGTATTCAAATCATTAATTTATCAAAAACTTATTAACCATCAACTTCACACTAAAAGTTGTTCAAAGTGCTTGCTAAGGCTATAGAGAAGCAAGCAGATAAAATCTAAGACCCTACCTCAAAATAAAAATGGGATAGAGCTCAGTGTGGAGGTCCTAGGTTCAACTGCCTGGTGGGGGGGGGGGTGAGACACTAAGGAACAAAGATTTCCAGACAGTGCTACAGGGCTGGGGAGATGGCTCAGTGTTATAAGCACTTCCCTGGCAAGTGCAAGGACCTGAGTTCAATCCCTGATTCCACAAAAAAAAAGAGAAAACTTTTCAAGACAGTGCTATAGCTTCCCTTTTTGTGGCCATCGCTGGAGTCACAGCAGCTAAAATGAAGTTTAATCCTTTTGTGACTTTGGACTGAAGCAAATACCATAAAAGGAATTTCAATGCACCTTCCCACATTTGCACAAAAATTATTTCTCTTTCCAAAGAGCTGAAACAGAAATATAATGTTCGCTCTATGCCCATCCGAAAGGATGATGAAGTTCAGGTTGTGTAAGGACACTATAAAGGTCAGCAGATTGGCAAAGTAGTCCAGGTTTACAGGAAGAAGGATGCCATCTACATTGAATGGTGCAGCGGGAAAAGGCAAATGGCACGACTGTCCACGTGGGCATCCACCCTAGTGAGGTGGTTATCACCAGGCTAAGACTAGACAAAAGACCACAAAAAGATCCTGGAACAGAAAGCCAAGTCTTGCCAAGTAGGAAAGGAAAAGGGCAAATACAAGGAAGAAACAATTGAGAAGATGCAGGAATAAAGTATTCCTGTGTGCAACTTTTAATTAAAAACTGCTGATTGAAAAAAAAAAAGATGCCGTAATTAAAGCACTAGCTGGTTAGGATCATATTAGCTTCTCCACTCTGGAATAACAACGGCCAACATTTGTTGTGCTGGGGAGATGGCTCAGTGGAATAAGAGCTTCCCTGGCAAGCACAAGGGCCTAAGTTCAATCCCTAGTTCCACAAAAAAAAAAATTGTTAAATAGGGCTGGGGTGGCATAAGCACCAGCCTGACAAATGCAAGGTAGAGTTTGATTCTGGGTGCCAAAAAAAAAAAAAAAAAAAAAATCTAAATACTATAAAATTATTATCACATAATTCTAATAACAACCCTATGAAATATTATTGCTGTAGTACCATTTTAAAACTAGAGTGGTTAATTTCCCCATATCACAAAGAAAATGGTAGGGCTCTAGGACTCAACAACAGTCAGACACACAGGTTTAACATCTATGCTACATAAAGGATAAAACTATGTTTACATGAGACCAGCTCGGTTGCAAAGCATAGAATTTGTTTAGCATGAGCCTTTCTTGTTTTGTTTTCTCTTGTCTCCCCTCTTCCCTGAAATGTGTTGTTAAAGCAATGTCTGGGTCCTCTTTTCTTTCTACAGTTTCAAAAACAGTATGAAAACATATTCAGATGCCTAGTCCACATTAGTGGAAAGGTATTCTAGAAGGTGCCACAATGCAGCCCTCAGCCTCCGCTGAGACCCCATGTTTCCAAGACCTCATTAGGGGGCACATTAGCTTATGTTAATTCACAGAAAAAGCTGTAGTGCAGACAGGAGCTGGAGGCATGGAGAACAAAGGGAGAGCAGAAAACAGCAGGTGGCCGCCCTGGAGCTGTCTAGGTCAGGCCAGCACTGGTTCTCTGCATTTCTAAGTCCTCATGAATGTGGCTACCTAGGCAGCAGCCAGAGCTTTCCTCATTTCCATCTCAGTCCTCAGGAAGAATTACAATGAGAACAAGAGCTACTGGGACAGGGAGCGAATTCTGAATACTAAAGTGCACACTAGGCAGGAATAGCAAAAAGAGGGAGCAGTTTTCCCTTTGGGCCTAACACAGGGTACCATTCAAATTCAAAAGTATACCACACACCTACCACACCAGCTCTGAGCTGCATGTTGCTGTACATGTGAGGAGCTTTTCCAAATCCTTCAATTATTTTTCATTTCTTTATTTTTGCATTTATTAGGCATCACAGGGATGTATGAATCAGGCTTATTCCCACTGTCAGAGAATTAAATCTAATGAAAGAACAAGCACACACAACGGGAATTCTTGTTATTCAAGGATAACTAGCACCCAAATGCCACTTAAAGTTAACTCACAGAGAACCAAACTTTCCAGGATACCTGCTCCTCTCCCCCAAAGTTGATTTGGGCCTTTAATTTGGAGGGGGCTTTAATTTATCAAAAGTTTTCTGTAATTATTAATGAAATTTAAGCTATAACTGTTATCAAAGTAATTGTTAAAAAAAAATCTGGCATTCATATGTGACTTTCAAAACACATCAAGAAGATCAATTTTGTAAAAAATATTCAAGAGCTTGACCAATTTTCCCCAGGAGTCTTTCTTAATCCCTTTTTCACTTACATCATTACCTTCTGAATCTCCTGTAGTTACCCACATTAATTTTCGCTTGTGTTTTAAATTGAAATTAAAGCCAGGTGCAATGGTGCACACCTGTAGTCCCAGCACTCAGGAGGCTGAGGCAGAAGGATCACTACAAATCTGAGGCCAGGCTGGGCTGCACAGTAAGTCAAGGTCAGGTTGGACTGCATAGAAACACCCTGTCTCCAAAACACAAACACAACCTTAAGGGATACATAAAATGTATGCATATTTACAAAGATCCCTTCAGTTTTAGAGTGGTCTAACTTCACCTTTTTTTGTGAATGGCTTGTGTGTGTGGCTCAAGCCATTCTCTATTTCATTTCAACTTCATAAAATTCAGCTTTCATTTTAGAATCTATTTGCATCACATTGTTAGACATTAATCATCCCACCATTAAAAAGGCACTTAGTGACAGAAGGGATGCTGAGGACAGATTCTAATGGTGAGCAGAAGAGATGTTTGAGTGGCCATTCCCCACGGAACCCAAAGAGCTCCTGTATGTCTAAAGCAAAGGGATGAGGAGAGCTCTATGGAAACTCAAATCAATTATTTGAGCATTTGTTGAGGGAGTAAATAAATTATTTTATTCAATTACTTAACAAGTATTTACTGACTACTATAGGTCAGGCACAGTTCAAGGTATTAAAGATATAGTAATGAACAAAACCAAGACTATCCTGTAGGAACTTGCAATCACAAACAGGCAGGGAAGGACTGGAAGGCCTACAAGGAAGAAATGGCGTGCAAGATGCATCCTGAAGAATGAGGCGCTTCAGTGGCAGAAAGGAAAAAAGAATCCAAGGCTACAGGAACAAAATATGACATAAAATTGAATAAAACAGAAAATCTTTTCAGGAAAATGGAATAAAGGCAGAAAATGAGGCAAAAGACACAAAATTTCCTGAACAACAAACTAATTTACCCTTCCAGCAATGTGGCTTTGGACAGAACAGCTACAGAATCAGAAAAATTACTCCAGATACAACAAATACTGTCAAATTCATATTATTTGTTTAGTGAAATTCTGTATCATTTCTATTTTGTATTACTATTTTGTATTCTCTTTAAACAACATGTTTAAGTTTAAAGTTCTTCCAATTTTGCATGCATAAATCTGGTTATTTAAACAACTAAGTTGAAGACAACACCATGTAATACAACAAATACTGTCAAATTTGTATTTTCATTAGTAAAATTCTGTATTTTTTCTTTTATTACTATTTTATATCCTATTTAAAAAATTAAAAACAAAGAAAAATTACTCCAGGCAGAATAATGAATAAATAAGAAATTAGAAGGGCAGGTTGCTAAGACACTTGCTAAGAGGCTATTAAAAGCTTAGAGATGACTGCAGTCTAAACCTGAGTGGAAGGAACAGAGAAGTAGAAACAAATTTGAAAAACCAAAAATTTAGAGATACAACTGGCAAGAATCAATCACCCATTTTACTGGTACTAGGAGTCTGATTCAGTAAATATTTAAAGTGCTATTCCAGGCACTATACTAGGTAATGGAGTACAAGGGCAAATAAGAGGCACTAACTTTGATTCACTGAGCAGAAAGTCTAGACACACAAAAGTCAAATTAGTATAGTATTACAAATCATAAATGTCATCACAAAGAACTATCAAACACCTTTAAAGTCAGCCAGCCAGATAGCTCAGCAGATTAAAGTACCTGCTGAGGCAGACACATGCTGAGTCTGCAACTGAGACAGGGTGTGGTCACCTCCCACTCCCCCACCCCACCCTCCCCATCCCCACCTGTAATCCCAGAGTTTGTGAAAAACAGAGGATCACCACAAATCCAATCTGTGTAATGAGACCCAGACCCAGCACCAAACACAAGAAAGAAAGAAAGACAGAAAGAGAGAGAGAGAGAGAGAGAGAGAGAGAGAGAGAGAGAGAGAGAAGAGGGAGGGAGGGAGGGAACCCAGCTGTTGATTTTAACAGTAGATAATAACATTATGGTAAGCCCTACTAGAATTGTGAGGCACTTCTAAGAGGGAGAAAGGGAGGGAAGGAGGGAGGGAAGGAAGAAGGGAGGTGTTTTAAGAAAGGCAAGGCTCTTGCAATCCCAGTTCTTGTGCAAGGCTGAGACAGGAGTACTGAGTTTACAAAAGAGTTCAGGGCCAGGGAGATAGCTCAGTAGAATAAGTGCTTGCCTGGCAAGCACAGGGTCCTGAGTTCAATCCCCGGTACCACAAAAATAAATAAATAAATAAATAGTTCAAATCCAACCTAGACTACATAGTGAAACTCTGTCTCAAAATAAACAAATCCAAAAGAAAAGCAGTTTGGTGTCATTCTGCTGTTAATAACAAAACTGCTAAACTAACTTTTGTTTTCTCAGTTTTCCTATATGTCACCTTGACTAGCCTATCACATCTAGTTATTCACTCAAGACTCACCCAGGTGTTGCTGTGAAGGAACTTGGCACATGTGGCTGACATCTATAAGCAACTGATTTCAAAGCAATGAGTTTACCATCCATTGACGTAAATTTCACTCCATCAGTTGCAAGGCCTTACCACAAAACTAGGGATTCCCTGAGAAAACAATTCCCCAACTGGTTCCCCTTCCTTTGTAGACAAGGGTTTTAGGTTAATTATAGAATATCATGTGAAATTTTATAGTGAAGACTAAAGAATTACGTGGTAAAATAGACTAGCTCAGGAGAAAAGGGCAAACTCTGGGCTATATTATGACTACAACTATTTCACCACACTTACATATACCAAAAAAGAAAAGAAAAAAATGTTTGTTAGAATAACAGTATTGTGGCCAAATTTTTATTTTACTAATAATGCTACATGTTTGTGAAAGAGATTTGATTTTTTTTTTTTTTAAATACAGGGTCTTGCTACACAGTTTCGTACTTGTAATGTGATCTTCCTGCCTCAGCCTCCCAAGTGCTAAGACTGTAGGTGCCACCACGCCCAGTTTTGGGGCAGCACAATATGCAGTACCAGGGATCAAACTTGGGGCCTTGTGCTTGTAAGGCAGGCACTTAGGCAGCCCAGCTGTTGATTTTAACAGAAGACAGTAACATTATGGTAAGCCCTATTAGACTTGTGAGACACTTTAAAGAAACTGATTCTAAAGAAAACTTAGTACCAATTTTGAAACACTGCCTTGGATAAAAGGAACAGACTGTGTAGAAGGCAAACATCCTTTAAGTGCCTTAATCCATGCCATTTTTTGCTAATAATATATAATTTCTTAATTCAAATGAAATAAAGAACTACCAGAATAGCAAAATAGCTGGTGATCAGCTCAGGAATTTTTCGCACTCTCAGACAGCATCAGAGCACACCTTCAACTTTTACTCAGATCAGAGGTATCTGCACTAAGCAAATACAAATTCAGCACAACAGTGAAGTTTCTTCTTTCCTACCTGCTTTCAAAAGGACATTCAAAAGATCCTTTTATGTTTGTTGAACTTGAGAAAAAACAAATATTCTTAGTAAAGGAATTATATGGGCCACAGTTTGAATGCTGGCTGCAATTTCATTCATATATATGTTTCACATTATATATATTGGTTGGTTGTGGAGGAGGACCACAACTTTGACCTATCTCAAAAGAAAAAGAAAAAAAATGGAAAGGGAGAAAGAAAGGTTTGGAGGGCCTACTATATGCTCCGCATTGGGAATACAGCAGTGAATCAAAAACAAAAAAAGGTACTTTTTATTTTACAGGAAATGGCTGTATGTTAAAAATCCATTCTCTTTCAATGGCCCTGCCTGAGAGAGGACAGGTCCAGAGAGGGAGGACAGACCCTAATCAAAGCTATCAAAAGCAGGGAGACTGTAGCTCTTCAAAAGCAGATGATAAGTGTAACACACGATACTTCGTAGTGAGCCACCTTGATATCTGCAACTTATTTTTAAATGCTTCAAAATGAAGATTGACAAAGACTCAGGGACAAATGACATTCAAGAAAAGACACCAAACTGTCACAGAATCTAAGAAGTCTATAAGATGATAACATACATACTCCTTCCAAAGTATCTTATAAAATATTTTTATATATAAAAGTTGAAATAAGTATACAAAAGAAATGTCTGAGTTTTCATAAAGAATTTTTTTTTTATGTATTTAGTACAGGTTCTACAGGGTCTCACTACGTAGATCTAGTGATTCTCCAGTTTTCAGCCTCCCAAGCACTGGGATTACAGGTGCATGCCACTACACCCAGTCTCAATTGCTATGCCCTGGGGGTGGGGCTGGCCCAACAGACAAGGATCAAACCCCAGATCTTGCAAACCCCAGATCTTGCAAACCCCAGCTCTTGCATCTGCTTTTGCAGGCACTTTAATCCACTGGCAGGCCTATAAAGAAAATATTTTAACGCTGAGGGTGGTGTCACGCATCTGTAATCCCAGTACTTGGGAGGCTGAAAACAGGAGAATCACTGAGTCCGATCTACGTAGTGAGACCATGTAGATCCCATACTAAACATAAAAAACAAATGAGTAATGAATATATTGTGCAAATTCTACTAATTTTCAAATTAGAAATAAAAATCTGAATTAAAAAAGAGGCAGTATCAGATAAAATCAGCTAAATCTGGATTATTTAAAAAAGTTTTAGTCACTGAGAATCATGTATTTCACAACATAATTAAAAATATAATGAATAAATAAATATAAATTTATTTATTTTCCTTGGTAACTTATTATCTTAGCACCCTTTTGACGCATCCTAAATAAGGTCTCCTAAAACATCATTGGCTCCCAAAGCACGTTTCTTGGTATTATTACTAATAATCATCAGCATACTTAAATTTCCTCTCTGGTGCTTTAATGAACTTCTGTCTTACAATGAGGATTTGAAAGAATGATTTTTAACACATCTGAGAAACATGCTGCTAAAAATAATAAAGCTTTTATTTGTCCAAAAAGAAATATTTTCAAAGAGAAATTCAATCTCTCACATGGAGAGAAAACTTTTTCTCAGGCTCTCACAGAGAGCAAACTGGTCAAGCATTGGCCATGACTCATCCACATGGCTGACACAGACAAAGGATCTACAGAATAAGGTACAGGACAAGATAAACCCTGAGGGGACTTCACTGACCTCATAAGAAACATAGAGTACATGTGTTGGTACATAGGTCTTGCTCTATCTAGGTCTTAACCATCCAGCAGAAACATATAAAAATGAAATACACACCACAGGGCCATAATAATAAGTTGAGCAGTAAATGGCTATGGTCAACAACTTCAGATAACTCATTGTTGCGGAATGCTGGACTATGTTGGATTGTGTTGTTGAGTTCAGGCACCTAAAGTAGTTGAATGACAATGGAGTGCCCATGTTTGACAGGTGTAGACAAAGGAAGGGGTATAGAAAGCAAGAATCATGATGTGTGTGTATGGACAGTACAGTTGGGATAGATAACTCCGTGCTTATACATAATTCTACAAGAGGCAAGATTTGCACTAATGGTGGACAGGATACTATGTCGGCTTCTAGTACTATGGACAACCACTAGGAAAATAACAAGGTAGAAAGTATTAATTATTGAATCTTTGATGTAATTCAGGTATAAAAAATAAGATACACAAACAGGTACACTGTCTTAATTTACTGATAAGAGACATACGTTATAATAATATCTGTAAGTATAATATCATATATGCTCCTTCTATGATACCAAAACATTATGAAAACAGTTTGCAATGTATTAATTTATCAAATGCATCTTGTCAAGGTATCTTAAAACTGTCTCATTGATATTTGTACTTCAATAAAACAAAAATAAATAAATAAATAAATAAGAGAAATTCAATCTCATATCTATTAGATACCCAGAGGCAGGCTCAAAACCACTTAGAAACCTAATTTGTGAATCTATTTTCCTCTAAAGACGCTAAGCTTAAAAGAGCAGTTTCAAGCCTAAAGTTGCTGTGCACGCCCATACTTACATAGATAGTCCCAGCATTGAGAGGCTGAAGAAGGAGGACAACAAACTCAAGTCCGGCCTAGGAAAACTAGTGACTTAGTGAAACCCTGTCTCAAGATTTAAAAATAAGGAGTGTGCTTTCAATTCCACCAATCACGGCACCTGGCCGGAACGGCGTGATTCTGAAAGCCCCAATCCCATGAAGACTGGCAGCAGCATGTTCAATCAGCCAACTCAGAAGATCCGCAGGCACAAGGCCCAGCAGGTAAATTTGTGCCACATCACCTGGACCCACCAGCCCATCGTGCACTGTCCCTAGATACGATACCACACCAAAGTCCAGGCCGGCAGGGCTTCAATCTGGAAGAGCTGCGGGTGGCCGGTATTCACAAGAAGGTGGCCCAGGCCAAGGGCATCTCTGTGGCCCAAGGCAGCAAAACAAATCCACAGGGTTCCTGCAGGCCAACTTGCAGCAGCTGAAAGAGTATCGTTCCAAGCTCATCCTCTTCCCCAAGAAGCCATCAGTCCCCAAAAGGGAGAAAGCTCAGCTGAAGAACTCAAATTGGCCACCAGGCTGACAGGACCTCAGATGCCAGGGTCATCACCAAGGGGGAAAAGAATTTCAAGGCACTCGCCAGTCTACATGGCCCGCACCAACGCCCAGCTCTTGGCATCTGGGCAAACAGTCAAGGAAGCCGCAGAGCAGGCTGTTGAGAAGAAAAAATGAAGCACTGCTGGGATCTTGTAATAAAAGCTCAGAAAAGCTAAAAAATAAAAATAAGGGGTGGTAGGGGTTGAGATGTTGCTAAGGGCAAAGGCTCTGGGTTCAATACCCAGTACTAAAAAAATAGAAGTTCTGGGTTATCTCTTTATTCTGGTACACTAGGGCAGGAGTTTGGGGACAAGCTTTGGCAACTCAGTGTTTTAAGAACCAGGAATCTGGGGCTTGGAGAGATGGCTCTGTGGAATAAGCACTTCCCTGGCAAACACAAGGGCCTGAGTTCAATCCCCAGTTTTGCAAAAAAAAAAAAAAAGAGAAGAAGAAGAACCTGGAATTTTACTTTTTTCAACCTGGAATTTTTTAATGTCAAGAATAAATGAACCAAGACCACACCCAAATGACCAGGTACAAACACCAGATTTGGAGACAGGAGATAAAGATTAGAGATTTCAATTTAAGATAAATAAGTAAATAGTCCAATTTGCAAGCTAGCTGCATCATAGACAAGCCGTCTAACCTCTTCATCTGTAAAAATAGGATATTTTAAGACAAAATTCAGTTACACAAGGATGTATATGACAATGCTTTAAAAACTGTGAAATATATGCCGGCACGGTGGCCCTCGCCCATAATCTCAGCACTCAGAAGACTGCCTCAGCTTTCAGACCACCCTGGGCTACACAGTGAGACGCTGTCTGAAAAACAAAACACTGAAATGCATGATGTAATGCATGATGTATAAATACCACCTCTAGATTGCTCAAGAAACTCGGACATTCCACATGTCATTATGGATTTTTCCACTTTGCTCACTCAGTTTTTTATCTTTCTTATTATTTCATAAACTGTGTAAGAAACTTCTTCAATTAACCAAGAAAAATCTATCTGAAGGGGCCAGGAGTTTATTGCTCAGTGGTAGAGTATAGGCTTAGCATACATGAAACCCCAAGTTCAATATCCAACACTGGGAAAAAAAATCTCTACCGGTGCCACTCCCTAACTCAAGCCCTCAGAATAAATAGATAACCCAGAACTTCTATTTTTTTGGTACTGGGTACTGAATCCAAAGCCTTTGCCCTTAGCTACATCTCAACCACTACCGCCCTTTATTTTTATTTTTTAGCTTTTCTGAGCATTTATTACAAACATTAACCTCCTAATTCTAGATGGGAAATTACCTAAATGAAATTACACAAATATTACAAAATTAAAATAAAAATTCTCCAGCAAGTGATAGGGGAATCAGGTATCTCTCTACCCATCCCCCAAGCTAGAAATTTAAATTATGTTCTTAAAGCCCACAGGGAATTGTTTCCACACTGAATCACTGTTACTGATGGACTATGTATTATATGGAAAGGGTGAGGGCAGGTAGGAGCAGGTTAAGAACCACTGTCAGAACATCTGAGCTGGGAAGCTGGCATCAAATGCAATTCATCAAATGATAGCTAATGAAAACTGAGGCTCCAGGTATTTAAGTGACCTGCCGCCATCACACTGTTATAATCATTAAAATGCCTTCAAATTCTTGCTTGATCTCTCTGTTCCTAAATGTCCTCAATCGTAAAATGGAAGCTCTTATAGGATTATTTTGAAAAGTACATGAAAAATCAAATTTTCGGTGCTTGGCACAGAAAATCCACAGTAACAAGTGTTTTGGAACAGCTGGGAGCATAGCTCAGTAGCAACAAGCATCTGCCTTGGCCACTGACCTGATGGTAATGAACTTGATGACTGATGCAATAATTTGTTCCTTTTTGGCAGAACCGGGGATTGAACTCAGGCCCTTGAGCTTGCCAGGGAAGCGCTTATTCTACTGAGCCATCTCCCAGGCCCCCAATGCTAATTTGTTCCTAATCTCTTTCATCTTCAAAATGGGAAATCAAGGGTGACTTGGGAAAGAGAGATCACTATCCCAAATTCACTCATTTTTAAAATGGTATGGAGGAAATAGATGAAATGCTAATAGTAGTTTTCTCTCTACATAAAATTCTGATAAACGTGTTGGGTTTTTAAAGTTCTTCTCTCCAAATTTCTGTGAGAAAAATATTGCTTTCATAAGTACAGCATTTTTAAAACAAGGAGATTTAAATAAAAACAATCACATTAGAAATATGACTATCTGACAATACTTTAGTTTGTTGGACCTCAGTTACCAACTCCTAGAAAAACATGGAAAAAGATCTCAGGGGTTAAGGAGGTTCCTACTTTTAGAGTTAAGGTACCTGAGAGGTCACCTACTCCACACTTTCAACTAACACTTAACACCAATCAAGCACTTTCCAGTTTATAAACTGCTGTATATAGATCCTGCCTGAGCCTTACAAACCTGCAAAGGTGTCAGATAGCTATGTCACAATGACAAAGCCCACGCTCAAGAATCAGAAGGCTCTGCCTTCAGATCAGTGTGCTGTACAGCCTCTAACAATTCAATTAACCTGTTTTCTACAAAATGAAAACAGCACCTGTCCTAACCAAGTTGGTGAAAGAATCCCTTCGCTACTCTAAAGGCCCTTCAGCCTCTAGGCTTTGTCTCCCTCTCTGTTCCCTCCACTCCCTAACTCAAGCCCTATCCTCTAGGCATCCAAAACAATGTGGGGCCCCTACTAAGCAGGCTCCCACAACTTCCTACCCTAACTCCTAGCTACATTCAGAAGTCTTTCCTCTCTTCTACACCCCCCTCCACCACCACTGTGCTTAGTTAACCCCTGCTCCTACTTGAGGACCCTTGCAAGGTGTCGCTTCCTTTAGGAAGTGTTAATGCACCACCCCCACATTGAGCACAGTAGATGCCCACATTATCCCCCTGTCATTTTTGTCTCCATTTTGTGTAACTGTCTAGACACTATGCCCCAGGAAACTATAAACTCAAGAATGGGAATCAGGAATGGTTCATCTATTTCTTCCAAGCATAAGCCAATATCTGATATTTAATTTGTATTTAGGAAATGAATGAACTTTAAATGGCAAAAGAAAAATCATTTTCATATAATAGATGATGGTTATATAAAATATAGTGCTCTTAAACACTGACTGAATATTATAATCACCTATCACACTTTATGTGTCACTGGGTATGGTGTGGTGGCATATGCCTGTAAACCCAGCACTCCAAGGGCCGAAGCAAGACAATCACCCTAAGTTCAAGGCCAGCCTGGGCTATTTAAGCAACTTCAAGGCCAGCTTGTAGTGTCTCAAAAAAAAAGGGGGGGGAGATCTTTAAGTATGCTTCAGATAGAGCCTAAACAGCTATATTTTTTAAAACTCTTAATGAGTTCAAATTTACAGACAAAATTTAAACCACTGCTGTACATAGTTATATTTATGAAGTCACATCCATTCTGCCTAAGATCTGTATAACTCAATATCTTGTGATTATTTTCTCATGCATTATTAATTTTCACAATTCTATAAGTTAAGCATTCTTTTTATTTTAAGTTTGTCTTTTTGAGACAGGGTCTCACTATGCAGTTCAGGCTGGCCTCGAGCTAACTTTGTAGTTCAGGCTGGTCTTGAACCCACAACAATCCTCCTGCCTCAGCCTCCCGAGTGCTGGGATTACAGGCATGTGCCACCATGCCCGGCCCCTATTTTAAATTTTTTAATCATTATCTATTTATTTACTTATTTATTTGGTTGTAGTTGTAGCTCCAACTCATAGTGACCCTCCTGTCTCAGATTCCCCAAGGCTGGGATTACAGGTATGCACCACCATGTCTGGTTTCAGGGGCCAGCTCAACACGCCCAGGGTTCTGGGGCCTGTGTGGCCATGCAGTATTGGGATCAAACCCTGGTCCTTGAGCTTTATCGACTGCCAAGTTATCTCCCCAGTCCCTAAGCATTCTCTTTTCCAAATGAAGAAACAGATTTATGTATACAATTTATCTTTGTCTAAGCTCAAATTTAGTGCTCTTAATCCTATATCTATCTCCTTCCCTAGAAAAATGATACAGAATATTGCAGTAATACACAAAATGCAATGAGGACAAAGCTTCAAATGAAGAAGGCATCACAATATAGCCTTGTAAGAACAAAGAAGGAAATCAGGAAGTCTGGGTCTAAAGACCAAGCACAGACAGCCAGACAAGTGTGGAAGGCTCACGTGTTGACACTGTCATTTATCATCCCAGAAGACTGAACAGGCAGATTATACGAGATGAAAAATGCTCTTACAAGCCTTAGCCAGTAGCTACCCAGTCTAAAGCAAAAAGCCATGCAAGAGGTCTTGAAGTACAAATGGAAAGAAAGCCCCATAAATAAGGACGGATTTCCCAGTGTTGCACGCAAATTACTTAACCTTGATTCCATGCATAAGAGCCAACACAGAATGGACTTTCATAACTAAGACTTCAATCAATTCTAGAGAACTAATCAATGTAACACAAAATCGTATTAATGAAGGATTGATGAACCTTTGTTCTTATTTTAGACTTACTACATTATTCTTTGTGGAAGGATAACCTGGATGATCCTAAAACAAAAATGATAATTCCCTGCCTCAAAAACAGAATAAGAAGAGTTATTCAGGAGAGAAAAGGCTTAAAATAAGGGCAGAAAAATACAATACATAATCTTAATAAATTTACGGTAGAAAAGAGAAATACATACTCAGGGTCGGATGCATACTGGATGAGAGCCTGACTGTGCAGCTTCCATAAAGAATTGCTGTCTTCAAAATCTGCAATCATGACCATCTGACAAGAGTTTTATCAGCAATTACTTGTTTCTAGTTCAAACCATATTTTGGTCAGAGCTCCTGTGAAGGAAGCTAAAAGAGATTAAGAAGCAATCCAAAGGATGTTTCTAGTGGCCCAAAGTTTAGTTTGGTAGAGTTCAAAAGTCAGCATGGCACAATGACAAAGACCTACATTTATAATTTTTAACTGTGGTTTTAATTCAACCTTTAGACATTTACTAATAATGGACCACTGAGCATACTAACACTTCTGTGATCCTCTCCTAATTGACTTTGAATACCTGTCTTACAAGGCTGCCATGAAGATAACTCCCAAGAGAGACATGCATTTTCCTATACGAACAACAAATGTAAATGACGCCAATCTGTCCTCACCAATATTTTTCAGAGTGAACAGATTTTAACTTTTCTCCCTTTCTCAGTGCTGGCCATTGTATCTACAGCCTCATCAAGCTAAGTGAACACCCTGCTACTGAGGCATATGCCCACAAGTTTTTGAGACAGGGTCTCACTGAATTGCCCAGGCTAGTCTGGACCTTGCAATCCTCCTGCCTCAGCCTCCCAAGTGGTGGGATTATAGGTGTACAACACTATGCCTTGCCTTGGCAAAACATTCCTATACCTTCTATGCAGAAAAATTAAAGGAACCTAAAGATAGCACAAGGTACTGAAGCACAATGGGCATGGACCTCAGTGAAGCTCACCATTTACCTGCAGCAAAGCCTTGAACCAATCTCTCTCACCAGTACAAATCTCAGCTTCTTTGTCTATGAACAATGGCAAACCTAGGGCAATCATTTTATACATTCCGAGAGCTGAACAAAACATGTCAAACACCTCCCATAGTGACAGGTATAAAACAGGTGTTCAATAATGTAATCAACTATAAGTAAGCTTATTGCCACTTAGCAACTAGTAAATTATGGTTCTCAATAGTTTCTTTTAGCCGGGCGTGGTAGCACAGGCCTGTAATCCCAGCACTCGGGAGGCTGAGGCAAGAGGATTGTTGTGAGTTCGAGACCAGCCTGAGCTACAAAGTGAGCTTAAGGCCAGCCTGAACTGCATAGTGAGACCCTGTCTCAAAAAAGCAAAAAAAAAAAAAAAAAAAAAAAAAAAAGTTTCTTTTTTTACTTAAATGTTTTTATGAATATTTTCAACTGCTTTACAACCCTGTAACAACTTACAGCAACTGTTACTATCTCCATTGCAGTTAGCACAAAAGGCAGTGATAAAATTATTTTTCCCAAGGTCAGAATGTGGGTCCAAATCAAGACTGTTATGGTGTCTAGTTGTCCTCAAAAGCTTCACATAAGTTATGGGGCTGATGCGGCTGGAGGAGCAACAGGTGGCTTGAGGGGTGGGGCCAGATGACCAGGGCAGAGCCAGAGGATCAGGGTGGGGCCCAAGACACAGGGCCAGAGAGGTGCTAACCATTAAACTGGCTAGCTTGCACTTTCTCAGAGATGTGGAGAGGGTCATCCTGGACACGTTAGCACCCCAGCCTCTCTTCCACTGTCTTGAAAGCTCCAGCAACTGTGAGCTAAACAAACCTTTCCTTCCCTCATTTTGAGTGTCAGGTATTTGTCCCAGTGATGAGAGAAGAGTAACTACAATGAAGACCTCATAACTTCCCCACTATTTCATTATTGTTCTGCCCCAAATTATAACATTACCTCTTAAGAATTAAAGTATCTTTGGGCATTGAACATCTCTTTATTATACACAATGAAACAAGTTTTCCACCCAAATTCTGATTATGACTTAGAAGCACATAAAACAAGAGAAAGTTGGATCTGAGAGCGCACACCTGGAATCCTGTCTGGGAGGCTGACACAGCAGGATCCCAAGTTCAAGCCAAGCCTCAGCAAGACCTTGTCCCAAAAATAAAACACAAAAAGGCCTAAAGATGTAGCTCCTTGTGAAGGCCTTAAATTTAATCCACAGTACTATGGGGGTGTTGAGAACTCTCCCAAATTGGCAAAAGCTAATTCTACCTAGATTTTTTTTAGTCTTTCCAAAAAAAAAGTCAGATATAAACAAAACCAGTAATTTCAATTTTTTATGTATTAATATACTTATTTGACAATATCTGAATTGAAAAAAAAAATCAAATGCAACTCTTTCCACCTTTATAATCATATTCTGTACCACATCTTTCATTTCAGCACTTTCATACCATTGTGTAGTAGCCTAGCTCCGTAAGGACACAGAATGCTTGGTTAGGTGCAGCTGAACATCCTGACCCTGACCCTGGCACATGGTGAATGGCTCAGCAACTGTTTATAACTAAACAGATGAACAAATGAAGTTACCCTCCCAAAGGAAAATTAGGAAAAGAGAAAATGGGCACAATGTGTTAGGGCTAATAAGAAAGTAAAAGAAATAAACCATTTTAAGGTTTTCATAAGGAAGACAAACCTTTGCATGGAGTCAGACAGGCCCTTGTATGGTTTCAAGTATCACTAGAGAAAAGACAAAACCCACAGAAGAAATAGTTTCAAGTTAAAAAAAAAAAAAAATATCAAGAGTTATTATGCTTATTCAGACTAGCAAA
Source organism: Ctenomys sociabilis (assembly GCA_004027165.1). NCBI lineage: Eukaryota > Metazoa > Chordata > Mammalia > Rodentia > Ctenomyidae > Ctenomys > Ctenomys sociabilis. The sequence continues at coordinate 18,380 of PVKA01002697.1, read as the reverse complement.
AATCAAGTTATAAATTCCCAAGAAACATTTCTCAGCTTAGAATATTTCAAGTTTTTAGGGTATGGCCAACAGAAAAAGAAATATACATACATAACCTGAAAAATCCTGCAAGCTTTGGCTGGACAGACAGGCAATAAAAGGAAGACAAGATCAAGCTAAAAATGAATTCTCCAAAATGCTGGGATCCTCTTGAATTTGCATACCAGGATGTAGTTCCTCTTTACTATTCTTGAATAAAAACCCAATGTAATACCTGATGGTAAATATGACTAAACTATATAATTCATTCAACAAATACTTGAATGCCTGCTATTTGCAGTCACTATTGAGGCACTGGACTTAAAGCAATGAACTTGAACAAGCAAAACTTCCTGCTCTCAGGAGCTTTCACTCTAGTAGTAAAAGATATAACAGGTGGATGGGTGGTAAGATGTACACTGGAAGGATGGATGGATGGAGAGATGATGCTCTAAGGAGATGGGAAGAACAGATCATCAGGAAGTAAGCACTGTGGGAGCAAAACAAAGGAGCAAACTGACAAGATGCTAGTTTTACCAAGATCAGATCTCTTTTTATTTAGAGAATATTTTATTAGTTTCTATAATCAAACCCATGTGGAAAAGACCTTACATATTTAATATAGTACTTTACCCCTAGGAGATCAGATCTTTTAACCCAGTTGTCCTTAAACTTATAGGAGCACCAGAATCTCTTGAAGGGCTCAATAAAGCAGAAGTTTCAGGGCCTCAACCTGTTTTCCAGTTGTAGATTTGGGATGAGCCCCATCAACCTGTTCAGAAGGTCCTAGACTTTGCTGACTCTGCAAATCCACTGACCACAATTCTGAGAACTAATGGTTCAAATCCCAAAATAATCTCTCATGGGCTCTGACTGCATCCTCATTCATACAATCATTCATTCACATATGTACTCTACATTCCATGAATTTTGATGCTAAAACTCAACATCAGGATCCTGTTCTCAAGAGACCCACAGGATAATGGGAAAAGGCACAAAACCAAACTCTGTAATAGCAGAGCACTACAGAGGGCCGTAAGAGTGCAACAACAAGAGCCAGAGGATCGAAGAGCGAATCATTTCATGGTAAGCAGAGGAGGAAAGACTCAGGGGCTGATTTCCAGAAACTGAACAAAAGTAAGCAGGGAGTAGAAAGCAGGCATTCCAGGGAAACAAAACAACACATGATGCAAACTAGGAGATACATGTAGAAGGGGAATAGAGACAGGAAGACTGCAAAGACAGGCAACAGTCTGATCACTAAGTTTATTTCAAGTGAATTCTGAAATTGATCTTTTGACAATGAACCGAGGTAGAAAGCACTGACATGATCAGGTTTTGCTTTACAAAGCTCACTCTGGATGTACATGTGCCTTCCTCTGACGCACTGCTTCCTCTTGGCCAAGCAAGGGCCTCCAAACACATGTTTAGTGAATACATACTGAATTGAACTGAATGAGCTTTTCATCAAGTGCCCTCTTACAGATAAGGGACTGGTCACCTTTCCTGCAGGTATCACTTTGGCCAGGGCAAGACTCGTAAAACAGGTCCAGCAACCTCAACTATTGCACATTACTCTCTACAACTGGAGTCCCCCAAGGGCCTTCACTGTTTACTGGTCTACCTCACCCTCTAGACTTTGAGCTCCTGGAAGACAAAAAGTCCTAAGACTGGATCCTCACAGCCCTTTGCAAAAGATTAAACCACAATAGAAACCTCCAGGCTCCAGTAACACTAGATAAAGGAATGATTAAATAAGCAATTTGACGGTAGAACCATGAGTCCACACAGATGCATGACCCAGGTTGTAAGGTCCATGATCCTATCACTTTTTAAAGAAGTTATTTTTCTAGTTAACTTAGGAATTTTTCTACCTGACTTAGGAATTTAGCACAGAAATGAAAAAGTAAGAGCAGTGGTAGAAAGCCCACCGGGCCTCGGAAGGCCCAATGGAGAGAAGTCAGTTCTACCTGAGATAAGGAGGGAGGCACAAAGATGCCACAGCAGGGAGGATTTAACAGGGCAGTTGCCAAAGCTGAGGAGGTGAACACTACCTGTCTGTCTCTGGGACACAAAAGCAAATTTCTGAAAACTTCACTGGTGGAAGTGACCTAGTCAAGGTCACAGAGTAAGTAAGTCCCAAAGTAAGACAAGAGGCAACTTGTACCGATGACTCCCATTTTTAACTGACAGAATCCAGGTCTCAAAGACATAGAAGGCAAAATTAAAGGTTTTTCTAGTAACAGCTTCCAAAACAAAGGCAAGACTAATGAATTTCAAGTTTTACCGATAATCACAGTACTTAAAACGCAGTCAAGCAAAACTGAATTGTCCAAATGTCTTATCAAAGAGATTCTATTCACAACCCCAAAAGCACACCCAACAGTTCTCAAGTGGTCCCCCAAAACCCTTCCAGGAATACCCACTGTTAAAACATTCAGAGTAGTGAAGGTTATAACAATCACACCTTTTGAAATGAAGTAACATACAAGAAATGACCGCGGTTCTCCTTTCCCCTCTGTTTTTAACTTCCCAAGCACGGAGCATGGGGGAAGGGTTCTCAAGTCAAGGACTCCGGTCTTATTTTTCAGAGTTGAACCCTAAGAGAACCCGGGTGGAGACATCTTCCATGCAGAACGAATCGCGAGCCTCGGTGCTAGACTTCCCCGCTGCCGACCAGGTTTAGCGTCGAAGGACCGGGAAGTTCGAAAGGGAGTCGGTCCGGTCAGGGTCCGGGATCTGCCCGCCCTCCGGCTCCGCCCGGACACCCGCGCGGCCGCCCGGCGGGGCCTCGCGCTCGCACCAGGGCCTTTGTTGCCCGACGGGAGCGGCCGGCCTCGGGGGGCGCCCGCCCGAGCTCACCTGGCGCCCCCACCCTGGTGCCCGGTCCCCGCCGCGGGAAGGCAGGCCCCGCGCCCCACCCCGCCCCCGCGGGCCCGGGGAGAGCGCGGGAGGCCAGGGCTCACCTTCCGCGCCCGCCCGGCTGCGCCCGGCGGCTCCTCCTCCTCCTCCTCCTCGTCGTCCCCGGCGGCGGCGGCCCGGCCGGAGTGAGCCCCTCTGTGCGCGAGCGGCCGCCGCTGTCTCCCTCGCCGCGCCGCTTGCGCCGGGGCCCCTTCAGGACCACGGACGCACGAGTGGAAGGTCGGCGAGGGCCGGGAAGGACCGGGTCCGAGCGTGCGGGGATGCGCGCGGCGCGCGCGGGAGGACTCCGAGGGAGGAGGCGCGAGTCGCAGGGACTCTCCGGAGCGCGGCGCTCCGGGAGCAGGGCAACGGCGTGCAGCGAAGGCGTCTGTGGAGGACGGCCGTTCTGCAGGCCAGCGGCGGGGGGCGGGCGGCCGGCGGAGAGGGCGGGGGCGCGCACCGCGCAGCCCGCACCTGGGGCTCCAGCTGCTGCGCTGATTGCCCGGCGCCGGCCACCGGCCGCCGCGCCCACAGCCCCGCCCCGCCCCACGCGGCCGCGGCGCCGCCGGCCCGGCCAGCCCCGCCCCCTGCAGGTGGGAGGGGGCGGGGAGCGCCGCAGCACCGCCGGAGCCTGGCTGGCCCCGCGCGGGAGGCCGGGCGCCTGGTGACGTCATTGGCGCGTGACGCAAGAGGCCGGGAATCACCCGGCTGCGCGAGACGTCATTGAGCTGGCGTCGCCGCGGCTGTCCACCTGCTCTCGGTCCCAAGGTGGGCGGCTTTGAAGCGGCCTTAGTCCTAGCAGGTTTTTGGAGCATTCTACAAACTTCGTGATGTACTCGGGATGCAGGAAACGCGGCTACTCCCAGGGCTTGGAGTCCTCTTCGGGTTACAAAGCCTCATTCTACAGCTCCTTGCCAGGAACTAGCCTAAAAACTGTCCGATCTCATGTTCTCAGATCCAGGGGACCCTTATTCTGTCTTCTCCGGGTGCGGGTCGGAGCAGGAGCTCGAGGGCGGGACGAAGCGATGCTGTCCTGGGCGGAGAGAACAGCTCAGCGCCTTCTGCTTTCAGCTCCCATGGTGCCTATTTCAGCTCAAATATTTGTCCAGAACTCCAGCTCTGTACTTCGCCTCCCAAACAGTGTGTCTTGCCCTGCACTGCAGTACCTCAAATTCAGCACTTCCCAAACAGCGTTATGGAATCAGACTGCCTTGCCTCAGATCACAGGTGTGTGAATGTCAGCGAAGGGACCTTACATTTCTAAGTCATTTTTTCATACTAGTACTGTATTCTCTTTTTTTTTTTTTTTAAAGAATACAAAATGGTTAAAAATTGCACACAATACAAAACCTCACTAAAAATAATAGAAATTCGACAATGGCTGTTGTATTACATAATGTTATCTTCAAATCAGTTGCCTAGACTACCAGATACAAACATGCAAAATAAGTTTTAAAAAAAAGAGTTACGGGCTGGGGAGATAGCGCCACGGTCTAAGCGCCTGGCTGGCAAGCACAAAGACCCGCGTTTGACCTGCAGTACCGCGTGCTGTGCTGGCTCCAGAACCCCAGATGCCCTGAGCCAGCCATCAAGACCCACCATGGTGGCGCACAGCTATAATCCCAGCGCTGGGGAGGCTGACAAAGGAGGACCACTACAAGTTGGAGCATAGCGAAACCCTGTACCAAATAAATAAAAAAAAATTTAAGTTACAAGAAATTAAAGAGAAGAAAAAAATTAACTATTAACTGCAGCCTTCAATAAACCAGCATAAATCAGCAGTACAATTATCCGCGCTATCTTGTGTATAGACATAATTATCTTTTTTCCTTCTTTCTTTTGTCCTTTTCCTCATCCTAGTTCGTCCTTCAAGTACTGAATTCTTGACTAGTCTAATTCTGTTTTACCACAGTAGCAACTGTAATTTAGCATGAGTAAGCCCTTTCAAATGTTGCCTACCTAAGAATACAAAATAGTTGAAAGCATTAGAAATAATACAAAATTTCAGTAAACACAGTAGTTGGAATTCAACAGTAGTTGCTGTATTGGATGATGTTATCTTCAAATTAGTTGTTTAGGATACTAGATATAAACCTGCAAAATTGGTTTAAATTTAAAAAAAAATAATAGCAAAAGTTATAAGAAATTAAAAAGAAAAAGAAGGATAAAACAATTTAAATATTAACTGCTCCTTTCAAAAGACCAGCAGAAATTGGCAGTACAATTATCAAAACTATCCTACATACAGACATAAATACATCTTTTTCCCTTCTTTCACCCTTTTCTTCATCCCAGTTTTTCCTTCCCACTTGAGCAAGTTCTTTACTTTTGTCAACTTCCTCCAGACTTCTCTGCTTTCCTGACCTCAGCCCATGAACCTCCATCCCAAAGCGAGAAACCGAGATGTAGATTGCCAAGCCTTCCACTGCCAGTATCCATATTCAGTTGGTCTTCAAGGCAAGTAGCCCTTCCTACATACTTTTTAAGTCCCTGGCCTTCCCTTTGTTCACTACTACTAATCCCAAATGACTTCTCCCCAACTCACATGTATCTCTCTCACTCATCAGCAGAAAAATCTTTTAGACCCATGAAACTCATGAGGTCCTTCTTTATTGAAGTACTTTTTTAAAAAATTTTCAATTTATTTATGTGGTACAGGGTCTTGCTATGCAGCTTGGACTCATAATGATCCTCCTGTCTCGGTCTTCTCAGTGCTGGACTTACAGGCATGTGCCACCACACCAGTTTGTGGGCTGGCATGACATGCAGCACCTGGGATGGAACCCAGGTCCTTACACTTGCCATGCAGGCATTTAGACCACTGAGCTATCTCCCCAGCCCTGTTGAAGTACTTTTTGAAATGCTTTTATTGCTTTCAAGACAAAAGTTCAAACTCCTTAACCTGGCATTTTCCACCTAGCTGCTTATACCAACCTTTCTAACTTTATCTTACACTGAATCTTTTACTTCAGCACCACTGAAATTCTACATACCTAGTATTCTTTTTAAAGTATTATGCCTCAGGGGCTGGGGAGATTGTTCAGTGGTCTAAGTAAGTGCCTGCCTGGCAAGTAGAATGACCAAGGTTCAATCCCCAGTACTGTATGTCATGCCAGTCTCAGAACACACTGTGCCAGCCACTGAAACCTGGCATGGAGGCACACACCTGTAATCCCAGCACTGGGGAGGCTGAGACAGGAGGATCACTGAGTCTGAGCTGTGTAGTGAGATCCTGTATCAAATACATAAATAAATAAAAGATTTTTTTTAATTATGCCTCAAGACTGTGAGCTCTTCATTTCCTGACTGGCCAATACCTATTCATTCTACAAAGCTGGACTCAGTTATCACATTCACTTCTTATTCATCTAGTATTTCTAAAGTTTCCCAGAGCCTTAGTATGCTCTAATCCTGTAGTACTTCTATGTCTTGGAAGGCATCTGGTAGGGGGGTTAGTAACTGTATTTGCTTATGACTCCATGCTTGCCTTGAGAAGAGGTCATCTTCCTACCCCTACCTCCATCGCTAGTGCTTCTTTTTTTTTTTTTTTTTTTTTTTTTTTTTTTTTTTTTTTGTCTTTTTGAGACAGGGTCTCACTATGCAGTTCAGGCTGGCCTTAAGCTCACTTTGTAGCTCAGGCTGGTCTTGAACTCATACCAATCCTCCTGCCTCAGCCTCCCGAGTGCTGGGATTACAGGCGTGCGCCACCACGCCCGGCTCTCGCTAGTACTTCTTGACATGGTTGCAATCAATCTGTTGTTAAATAGTATCAAATAAATTTATAAATGGCACATAATGTTCTGAACACTTCCCAAACACTGTCTCCTTAAGTCTATAAACAACCTTGGAGGTGGATACTACTGTTCTTCCTTCTGTCTTGTTGAGGAAACTGAGGCACAGAGGAGTACAGTAACTTAAGATCATAATCCAGGGGCCAGCAAGATAGCTCAGCAAACTAAAGCACCTGCTTAGGCAAGCTTAGGCCTGCGTGGGGACTACAGTTCAATCCCTGGTGCCACATGCTACACCAGCCCCACATCCAGGCAGGCTGAGCTGGCCAGAGTCTGGCTGTGGTGACATATGCCTGTAATCCCGTGCTGGGGAGGCTGAAAACAGAAGGATCACTATGAGTACTAGCTGTGTAGTAAGACTGTAATAACCAAATGCATTGTTTAGAAAAAGATGGTAAACCAGTAAATTGATTCTAATCTAGACCATCTTTTTTTTAAGATTTATTTATTTATTTGGAGCTCAGACTCACCGTGATCCTCCAGTCTCAGCCTCCCCAGCGCTGGGAACACAGGTATGTACCACCATGCTCTCAGTTTCAGGGGCTGGCGAAGTGAGGAGCCAGTGCAGCATGAGATGCCAGGTGTTGGCCCTGGGTCCTTGTGCTTGCCATTCAGGCACTTAGACTGCTGAGCTATCTCCCCAACCCCAAATCTAAACCATCCTTGGGTGGTCTCTCTGGTAGGCATAATAATAAATAGTTCCTCCAAAATATTCACATTTGATTTCTGAAAAATCTAAGTATGGTACCTTTCATGACAAAAAGGATTTTACATGTTTTAAATTACATCTATTAAATTAAGGTTTTGAGATGAGGACTCCTCAGCTCTTAGGAGTAGACTTCAGGAGATTGAAGAGGCAAGAGAACTAGTCCAATCCTCCTTTGAAGCTCCAGAAACGAACATCCTAGCCAACACCTTGACTTTAGCCTATCATCTATTTCAGACTCTTGAAGATATAAATGTGTATTGTTTTAAGATACTACAGGTGATCATTTGTTACCCCCTGCACAGGAAACTAACCCAGTCTCCAATCAAGGATAGGGCTGCCTTATGTCGGTAGGCAGGAGCAACAAACTTGCAGGTATGTGGGTCCATCCAAACGTGTGCATCCCTTTCAGAGTCCTTCCTACCAGCAGAAAACCTGACCTCAGGCAGGCAGAGACATCTCTCAAGCCTTCACTACCACGTTCTGGGCCTCATGTTCGGCACAGTCAACTGTCTACTGCAGAAGGAGAGGAGCTGCACCTGGCCCGACACTACCTTGGCGATGCTTTGGTGGAGCCCGACCTGCTGCAGATGCCCACTTTCCTGCCAGGCCATGGCTTCTCTTCCTGGAAGGAGCATGCGATGGTGGCCACACAGCAGGAGATGAGCGATGCACAGCTGACACCCAAGCAGCAGGACTACTGTGCACCACGCCATCCCATTGCTCAAGTGCAAGTGTGACAGCTTCCCAAACTTCCTGGCCTGCAAGCACAAGCAAGCAGCATGCCTGGGACTACTATGAGCACCTCGGCTATGTGCAGTGCATGGAGGAGTTCACATGTGAGTGGCAGCTGCTGTAACAAAAGAAACAACCGGAGCAGAGAGGGGTGCAGGCAGCCCAGGGCCAGGGCTCAGGATAAGTGGCCCCCGAGGTGGCCCTGTAGTGTGACTCACCTTACAAGTATCAGTAAAGAAATAAAAGTGCCCTACACTCAAAAAAGGAGGAAGAGGAGAAGGAGGAGCAGGAGCAGAAGGAGGAAGAGGAAGAGAAGAGACGCTTTAAAAATCTTTCATGGAGGATAGAGGCCTTCTGGATTTCAGTGTCTTAAATTGACAAGTGAATGACCTAAGCCAGGAATTCTCTTTCCTCAAGGCTTTTAAGATTCTTAACAAAATCCAGCCAACCCTATACAATAATTGACATTGTCCTCATGCCACTCAAGGCCTAGATCAGGCTTTTGCAGTGGGGTCTTTCCCAAGATAATGGAAATCGGTGCTCAGGTGAGTAAAGGAATTTTAGATACTACAATGGTTTGTGGCATTTTAAGTGCAGTACTATTTGATAAAAGTCTTACTAGCATTTCATTCTTCTGGCTGGGAAAACAATATATTTCCTCCCTAGAAAAGCAATAATGAAGGGCCCAGGGGTTCAATCCCTAGCCTGCCATGCTGACCCCACCCCCAGGGTGTGCTGAGACAGAAGTTGAGATTGGGTGTAGTGGCGTGTACCTATAATCCCAGCTTTTGGGAGATTGAAAAAAAGGATCACCACAGGTGCAATCTGCATAGTGAGACCCTGCAGACCCTGTGCTAAACCCATTTTTAAAAAGGCAATAATGAGTAAAAGGTTGAGACTTGCTGTGTGAGGCTGTTGCAATATTTAATGTAGTCCTTCTGTTTACACTCTCCCAACAAATAAAGAGCCTTCTTTTCTTTTTTCATACTGGGGATTGAACCCAGGGCATCTGCATTGAGCTACAGCCCCACACTTCTTATTTTGAGCTGTCCAGTCTGAACTTGTAAGCCTTGGTTGCCCAGCAGTCAGCAGTGATGTCCTTGTGGCCATCAACTGGCGCCCTAGGTGCGGAACCCTATCCTGAGATCTAGGGTCACCCTTGGCACAGTTACCTAAGTTTGTGTCTCCCAGAAATCAGGGCCATGAGAAAAGCTTGGCAACAAATTGTTTACTTAGAAATGGCCCCAGGAAACAAAAATGGGACAGGGGAAAGGAAAGCCAATGGAGAAAATGTTACTCACTTCGCCAGACCCTCCAAGAAGCATGCAGCATGCCTCCCAGAAGAGATCGTCCGGAGATGGGAGATTTTGTGGTAGTCATTTTCCTATCACCAGAAAAAAAAATCCTGATACCTGTAAGCTAAAGGAGGAGCACCCACTTGGCACCAGCTACAGGTTGGGCTTAGACCATGTTTGTCTGGCTCCAAAGAATAGTAGAAGGGCCTAGCAGAGGATGCTTGCTCACACCTATGGCAGCCAGGATACAGAAGAAGGGAGGAACCAGGGACAGGAATATGCCCTGGTAGGTCACACTGCCAGTGTTCCACCACCTCTGAATGCATGAGTATGCGGAGGGCATTCTTCACGTAAACTATGACCACTTCTGTCTACTAGATTCCGTTCTTCATTGGAAGATGACTGTCCCAGGACTTTTCCCCTGGACTTTTAAGCCTAGCTTGCAAGTTTATGTAGCAAGCTACCGTGGGCACCAGAGAGTTCCTGAGGCAGACTAAAGAAAGATACGAGATACACATGAGGTGACATGCTGGCACCATGAGAGCTGGCCCTGTCTGCTACAGCTGCAGAACTTACACATGGACTAAGAAACAAGCACCAGAAGTATTTGCCACCAACTAGTTGTTTTACTTATAGGCTCACCTTATAAGCTAATGTTAGTAGATAATGCCAAACCCATTTCCAAAATAATTGAACCAATTTATGTTCTTTCCAGCAATAATTTAGTTATTCTGCATCATCACTAATACCTGGTTTTATCAGTCTTTGTTTCTTTCTCATTCTGGGTAATATATAGTGATATTGTTTTCTTGGTTTAATCTGCATTCTCTTTTCCCCATCACAAATAAGATTTTGTCATTGTTAAAAATCTGAATTTTGGGCCAGGGAGATGGCTCCGTGGAATAAGCGCTTCCTGGGCAAGTGCAAGGGCCTGAGTTTGATCCCTAGTTCCGCAAAAAAAAAAAAAAAAAAAAAAAAAAAGAATCTGAATTTTAACCAGACTCTGGGACGGGTGGCTCAAATCCACCTGCTCGCTCAACATTAGCACTAGTTTCCCCCTCCCCAGTAGCTTTTCCAGAGCTCCCACTTCCACCAGGCAGTTTTCCCAATTCCTACCTTTACTTTTCGGATGAAGACATCATGGAGAGGATGAATAGACTGGTAAGCTTCTTCAGTGTCTTTCTCATGTGGGGTGGAACCGATTTATTTACCACTTCCTTCATGCCATTTGTCTGCACTCTGAAGTCTTGATTTCCATACATTTCTGGATTTGGCAGACTTGCTGGTGCCGAGCATAAGACGTCTTCTGTATCTGTTGCTTTTTACTTAAAAAAAAAAAAAAGAACAAAATAAAGAATAATTAGCAATGTTATCATTCTGCAGATCCGAAAGGCTTGCTTCACACACCTGACCTGTGTGTCTACCAGTGTAATTTTGGTCCTTTGAGTTCCAGTGACTAGTGGTTTCCTAATATTTTTTTGCATTGAACATAGCTGGGGACTTCATATCATAACACCCTTTCTTAAAAAATAGATCAGTTGAGATTGGGTGTAGTGGCGTGTGCCTATAATCCCAGCTTTTGGGAGACTGAAAACAAGGATCACCACAAGTGCAATCTGCATAGTGAGACCCTGCAGACCCTGTGCTAAACCCATTTTTAAAAAGGCAATAATGAGTAAAAGTCACTTTCTTCTTGGCCCCCTTTCTACTTCCTTTCATAAGGTGGTTTTGTCTACCACCCCGGTGCTGCTCAGAGCTGAAAAGGTAATTTGTATTCTTTTGATTATTAATGAGGTTGACACCTGTGCATCAATATATTGGTCTCTTGGATTTGTGTGTGTGTGTGTGTGTGTGTGTGTGTGTGAAGTGTCTATCCAGGTCTTTTGCTCAAGTTTTAAAAACAACTTTATTGAAATATAAGTTACATATAATAATATAATTTAGTGCACTCCTTTTAACTGGTTAGCTTCACGAATTATGACAATGTTTGTACCTTTATAACTATTAACAAATCCCATCTGATCCAGGAAGTTCCCTTATGCCTGTTGTAGTCAACCCCCAGCAATCAAACTAATCTGCTTATTGTAACTATAATTACATTTGTCTGTTTGAGAATCTCATATAAACAAAACCATATAGTAAGTACTTATTTTTGCCTGGTTTCTTTCTCCTTTTCTTCTTGCTTTCTCACACACACACACACACACACGCACACGCACACGCACACACACACACACACACACACACACACCACTCCTTGGCCTTTACTCTTTTTTTTGGCAGAAGCGGGGATTGAACTCAGGCCCTTGCGCTTGCCAGGGAAGCGCTTATTACACTGAGCTTTGCTCTTAAACTCCCAAATAAATTGTATGTTACATTTTCAATGTACGTTTGACTTGCATTTCCCTGCTGGCTAAATAGGCTGGGCACTTTTTCATATACATTTTAGCTGTTGTACTAATTTTGAGGAGTGATTATTCAATTCATTTGTCCAGTTACTGTTTGTACTATTCTTGTTTGTTTGATGTTGTTTTCCAGCTTTTTTTTAATATATCCTGGACATTAATCTTCTTTTGGACAAGTACTGGCAAGATCATATCCCATTCTGTAAGCTGTCTCTTCACTTTGGTAATTGTTTCCTTTACTGTGCAGCTTTAAATTTTAATGTAGGAGGTCGACGGAAGTGTCTTCTGTGTATTCCGTGGCTGAGGCTGATAGTAGTGTTTTAGGCCTGTACTCAGAGAGCTGCACCTATGTCAATTGAAATCAAATCTTTGGATGTGATCCATCTTATTATGCAGTACCTGAAGGAGAACAGTTTACATCAGGCATTGGCTACTTTACAGGAGGAAACTACTGTGTCTCTGAATACCATGGACAGTATTGAGAGTTTTGTGGCTGACATTAATAGTGGCCATTGGGATACTGTTTTACAGGCTATACAGTCATTGAAATTGCCAGACAAAACACTTATTGATCTCTATGAACAGGTGGTTTTGAGAGCTTGTTTGGAGGTTCTAGCAGGGGAGCGCAGCTACTCGTATACCCTTGACTGAGGAACAGTCCTCCTCTATCGGGGGTGGTCGTCCTCTTCGACCGAGCGCGCAGCTTCGGGAGGGACGCACATGGATCGTTGAGGGAGGAAGGGGACACCCGCCTAGCCAGCCAGATCAGCCGAATCAACCCTGGCGATCAATGGGGTGACAGATGTCGCAGCCAGATCGCCGTCACATCCGAACAGGTGGTTTTGGAGTTGATAGAGCTCTGTGAACTGGGTGCTGCCAGGTCATTTCTGAGACAAGCTGACCCCATGATCATGTTAAAACAGACACAGCCAGAGCAGTATATTCATCTGGAGAATCTCCTGGTGAGGTCTTATTTTGCTCCTCATGAGGCATACCCAGATGGCGGTAGCAAAGAGAAAAGAAGAGCAGCAATTGCCCAGGCCTTAGCTGGATAAGTCAGCGTACTGTCTCCACCTCATCTCATGGCATTGCTGGGACAGGCACTGAAATGGTAACAGCACCAGGGGTTGCTGCCTCCTGGTATAACCATAGATTTGTTTCGAGGCAAAGCTGCTGTCAAAGATGTGGAAGAAGAGAAGTTTCCTACACAGCTAAGCAGGCATATAAGTTTGGTCAGAAATCGCATGTGGAGTGTGCTCAATTTTCTCCAGATGGTCAGTATCTGGTTACTGGATCTGTTGATGGATTCATTGAAGTATGGAACTTCACTACTGGAAAAATCAGGAAGGATCTTAAGTACCAGGCCCAGGATAACTTCATGATGATGGATGATGCTTTTCTCTGTATGTGTTTCAGCAGAGATACAGAAATGTTACCAACTGGGGCCCAAGATAGAAAAATCAAGGTCTGGAAAATTCAGAGTGGACAGTGTCTAAGGAAATTTGAAAGGGCACACAGTAAAGGGGTCACCTGTCTGAGCTTTTCGAAGGACAGCAGTCGGATCCTGAGTGCTTCCTTTGACCAAACAATTAGAATTCATGGTTTAAAATCTGGGAAAACACTAAAGGAATTCCGTGGTCCTTCTTCCTTTGTTAATGAAGCAACATTTACACAAGATGGACCTTATATTATTGGTGCATCCTCAGATGGCACTGTAAGGATTGTTAGAAGCTTTAGCTCTGGTAAAAGAAGGTGGTGACTTCGTTTGCTGTGCCCTGTCTCCCCGTGGTGAATGGATCTACTGCGTAGGAGAGGACTTCAGGCTCTACTGTTTCAGCACTGTCACTGGCAAGCTGGAGAGAACTTGGACAGTTCATGAAAAAGATGGGATTGGTATTGCACATCATTTGCATCAGAATCTCATTGCTACCTACAGTGAAGATGGATTCCTAAAGCTCTGGAAACCATAATTCAATTTTTTTTTTTTCAAAAAAAAGCTGAAAGCGTGTACTTAAATGAAGATATCTTTGTGGTTTTGTTTTGGTTTTTTGTTTTGTTTTGTGTTTTTTAGGGTAGTTTTTCTAAGCAAAGGAATTCTATGATTAGCTGCAAGAATAATTTTCTGCAGCTTCATGTTTAGCAATTGCCTTTTGTAAAATACGTTTTTAATGTATCAGTTTTTTGTTGTTTTTTTTTTCTTTTTGGTCCCTTTCCCAGTGCCAGGAATAGGACCCACACAGCCTTGTACACATTAGGCAAATACTCTCACTTTGAGTTTAGCCCCAGCCCATAGTCTTTTAACAGGACCAGTCACTTAAATGTCTTCATCATTCTTCCCTGGAGAATGAAGTACTAATATTTTTTTTTAATTCTTTTCATTATTTTTAATGATTAAAATTTGCCTCATCATAAAACTTGTAAATAAATGTATTTGGTAGCTGTGTCTTGTAACTCTGCTTCTGTTTTTTCAAGATGTTAATAAACTGTACACCTTTCTGTAGATTATAAATAAATAAATAAATAAATAAATAAATAAATAAATAAATTTTAATGTAATCCTATTTGTTGACTCTTGCTGTCATCTCTTCTGCTATTGGAGTTCTGTTCGGGGGAAGTCTTTGCCTGTACCTATGTATCGAAGTGCTTCTCAACACAGAAACACGTAGGGCGTCATTTCTGTTCTATTGCCAGGGTCAAAGCTGCTTGGTACCTCAGAAGAGCAAGAACAATAACAGCAAAAGACTTTCCCTCGCTCTGCCCTCTGATTCCTGCTTGGCACCACTATCCTGTTGTATTTTCTGACTGCATGAGCTTTCACATGAAAGTATGTTGTTCGTTTTTTTTCACCAGAATAGTAATCTCCATAAAAGCAAGAAATCTTCTATTTTTAGACATCTTCTAAGACTACTTAACTGCTACCTTCACTAGGAAATATAACCTATAAATGTAATAAAAACAAGTTTCAGGGAGTTCCTGTGGGCTCTGGGTTCATATCACTCCCTAAAACACTAAATTTGTGTGTGCTGCCACCACACACGCACACACACACACACACACATACACACTTTATTTATTTTTGGTAACAGAGATCAAACTCACAACCTTGTGCTTGCCAGGTAGGTGCCTATGCTATTGAGCTATTTCCCCAACCCGCACACACACTTTTTTAGCCTTTCGGCTTTTAAGAACAGAACAGATATGCTTGGTCAAATATCTGGCTGCCTCGACCTTCTCTCGTACTTACCTGGAGATGGACAGATGTGCATGATTCCCCAATTTCCAGCTGCACGTGGCTTGGCCAGCAGGGCCACGCCCCTCCACCTTTTTTTCCTTGCTGCCCCCACTGGGCTGCAGAGAGTGGACTGTGATGTTTTCTTCTGTGTCTCCTACCAACACTAGGGTTACCTTAGGTTGCTCACTGGGGGCTCGGAGCAGAGCTACACCTGAGTTGTGAGCTACCATGGCCCTCCCGGCCTCCAGGCCATTCCACAATGCCACTTCTCTGCAGAAAGAGCAGGGGAGCTGGCAGGGAGGAATCCAGGACATTATTAACATGCCCAGACTCCACATAAACCGCGCCTCACACAGGTAGCCCTCCTGCAGATTTTCCAGCTTGAGTCCTGGCATTTTTTTTGCAGACACAACAGCCCTCTGTCAAGCAGCCCTGTCACCTGGCATTCTGCAGTATACCACCTGACAGCTGTCAATACACAGGGTACCAAACACCAGCGCCAGAAGACATCTGCCCTGAGCAAACCTAGCTTGAATTTGAACTAAGCAGTAGAATTTAATTTGGACCAATCAGTAAGCTCAGTCTGGAAGATGAGTTGAGGCCAATTTGGGCTAACCACCAGCTCAACTGGGGACTTGCCTGAAGCCTACAGCTATTACATAATCAGGACACCCCTTGCACTTCTGAGTTGAACTAACAGGGATCTCTCTCATGCAGTGATCGCCCTATCCTGCAGCACAGGCCTTGCTCCGATAAGTCTTTGCCACTGTGGTCCTTTATATCTACTTCTGACTTATTTCTCAGGAAGTGTAAGC
Organism: Ctenomys sociabilis; assembly: GCA_004027165.1. NCBI lineage: Eukaryota > Metazoa > Chordata > Mammalia > Rodentia > Ctenomyidae > Ctenomys > Ctenomys sociabilis. Next base: position 2,482 of record PVKA01002697.1, on the reverse strand, counting down.
TCAGAAGTTCTCACAGATCTACTTGGGATTTTTATTCCAAGCGTTGTGGATAGACAGTTAATTATAAACTCTAGGGGCTATTAAAAAGCTCTAGAGATCAGCAGCCAGTGAAGAGCAGGGAGCAGCAAATGACAGAATCAACTAGTGGCTTCCAGCATTAGCCGGGGTCAACCAGTGGGGGCCCAGAGCTATAAATCAAGAGAGTATAGCCATTGTCATTGAAAGGCCAGGCCCACTAAGCATGAATTGCATTTTGCCAGTTCATGATTTCTGTCTCAATCAAGCAAAAGAACTCTGGACTTACAGGCAACAGCCTGAGTGTTCACCCTCCCTTGTCAGCCAGCACTTCCACTCTACATCCTCTTTGTCTCTGAAGATAGCCGGAAGGCCTCTGAGTGTGTGTGTGAGGCAAGCAAGTGATGAGTGAACATAATCAGCTCATAAAGATGAAAACTCATTATGCAATGTATTAATTATTGAAACTGCCCTACTAATCAGTTCTGAAACTATCTCATTGCTATTTGTTTCTCAATAAAATTGTTTTTTAAAAAAAGATGAAAACTCATAAACACAGAATTCATATAACAAAGCTGAGTCTATGTAACTTGGAATCCTTAAAAGGATCCTCCAACCCTAAAAAGATTTATAATTGTCTCAGTCACCTCCCCACCCATTCCACATCTCTTGAAAACCCAAAGCCCTCCTCAAGATGTCAGTCCTTTCCAATAGCCTTCTAGTAAACTGCCTCCTGGCCTGTGAACTTACTGCTCTCCTCCTCTTCATCTACCCTGCAGTGTGGACCCAGATTCAAAGCTGTCTTAGTTACTCTTCTCTCGTTGCTGGGACAAATACCTGACACCCAAAGTGAAGGAAGGAAAGGTTTATTTAGCTCACAGTTACTGGAGGTTTCAGTCCATATTCAGCTGGCTCCAAGGCAGAGGGGCACAAAGCAAAGAGCAACCTTTCATGGTGGTGGCAAAGAGCAAGGAGCACAAGGGAGAGGTGTCAGCAGCTCAAGCTGCTAGCTTCTCTTCCCACCTTACATTGTAATGCAAATGACCTGTCCCAGGGCAGTTGCAGCATTCACACCCCCAATAATCAATCACAAACTTCAGAAGCCAACCCATGACTGCATGAGGCTTTGAGGGGACACCTAGACAAAAACCATAACAAAAGCATAGCTCCTTCAATTTCCACCAAACACCACTCAAACAGAGCAGGTCAAGTTAGTAGAATTTGCTGAGAATCTGGGACATGAAGGAGAAATTCAGGAAGAATCACATCACAGCAAAGCAAACAATTCCAAGCAGAAGGATCACTCCCACTGTAGGACACTTCCCTGGCCCCATGCCCTGTCCATCATGTTGCTTCCTCTTTCTTCTCTTCCTTCCACTTCCCATGTGGGCCTTTTCTCTGTCTGCCCAACACCTCATTGACTTTGTGTGCCTCTTCTCTGGCAATAAGCAACATTCTGCCTTTGCCATTTTTATCCTTTCTCTCAACATGGCTGACCCATGCTGTTCTAATGTTCTAAATGAGCGGCCAATCCCAGACCATCAGGAAATCCCATGGTCACTGTTCAGGGGGAAATGTGCGGGGACTGTTGGTGAGTGAAGGACTCCTAGCACAGAGGTCACTGGTAGGAAGGTCACATTGCTAGTGGCCATCTTTGCCACCACAGGGCCTACTCAAGAGTGAATTACAGGCCAGGCTTCATGGTGCATTCCTGAATGCCAGTGCTTTAAGAAGCTGAGGCAAGAGGATCTCGAGTGTTAGCCCAGCCTGGGAAATTTAGCAAGATCTGAGAAAGAGAGGGGGAGGAGAGAGAGAAGGAGAGACAGAGACAGTGACATAGACAGATGGAGACAGAGAGACAGAAAGAGAGGCAGCGATGAGACAGAGACACACAAACACACTGAAAGTGAGAGTGAGAGAGAATATATAACTCATTCAGTGTAAAGCCCTCAATTTAATATCCAGCACTGGAAAGAGAGAGAGAGAGAGAGAGAGAGAGAGAGAGAGAGAGAGAGAGACAGAGAGAGAGAGAAGGAAAGAAAGAAAAAAGAAAGAAAGAAGAGGGGAGAGGTAAATCATAAAGGAAAATCCAAGTGTGGAAAGCACTCAGGTGGCTCATGTGGGTCAATCAGTTGAGTCCAGGAGCTGAAGAGCAAGCTGGGCAGTACAAAGAGATCTGATTCCACCAAGAGTTCAGATATTATGGGCAAAGCCTGGGTCTCTGAATCTGAGTGTGTCTTAACTAGATGCCTGTAGTGGTGGTGGTGTTCGGGTGTTTTTGTTTTTTGTTTTTGTTTTTAACCAGATTGAATTCGGTTTCTCTCCTTAAAGGCCACGAGAGCCCTGAGCAGTATCGTCCCTGAGCAGTATCGTCATCCTTTCTTCTCCTTTTTTTTTTTTTTTTTTTTTTTTTTTTTTTTTTTTTTTTTTTTTTTTTTTTTTTTTTTTTTTTTTTTTTTTTTTTTTT
>PVKA01002696.1:95000-120777 GCA_004027165.1 Ctenomys sociabilis | reverse complement strand
TTTTATTTTATTGAACTACAAATGTCAAGCAGTTTCAAGACACCTTAACAATACAGATTCGATAAATTAATACATTGCAAACTGTTTTCATAATGTTTTGGTATTGTACAAGGTACATACATGATATTATATTTACAGATATTATTTTAGCAGATATCTCTTATCAGTGAATTAAGAGTGTAGCTGCTTACTTATCTTAATTTTTTATACCTGAATTGTATCAAAAATTCAATAATTATTTTCCTAGTGGATGACTGTAGTACTAGAAGCCAACATAATATCCTGTCCAACCACCATTAGTGCAAATCTTGCCCTCATAGAATTATATAGAAGCACAGCGTTATCTATCCCAATTCTACTGTCTATACACACACATCATGTTTCTTCCTTTCTATACCCCTTCCTTGCTCTACACCTGTCAGAGATGGGCACTCCATTGTCATTCAACTAACTTAGGTGCTTGAACTTGACACCACAATCCAACACAGTCCAGCATTCTACAACAATAGTGAGTTATTCAAAGAAATTGTCGACCATAGCCATTTACAGCTCAGCTTAATATTATGACCCCACAATGTATACTTCATTTTTATACGTTTCTGCTGGATGGTTAAGACCTAGATAGATCAAGACTAATATAACAAAACATGAACTCTATATTTCCTATGTGGTCAGTGAAGTCCTCTCAGGGTTTATCTTGTAGTCCTGTACCTTATTCTGTAGATCCTTTGTCTGTGTCATCCATGTGGATGAGTCACGGCCAATGCTTGACCAGTTTGCTCTCTGTGAGAGCTTGAGAGAAAGTTTTCTCTTCATGTGACTCTCCCTAGGCACACTGTAGAACTTCAGTCTCTTTCCTCTGTGGCTCCATAATCTCCTTGTTCAGAAAATTTGGAGCTCACCTGAGTTTCATGATGTTGCAGTACAGGTTCTCCTATGTTCTGAGTCTTCACTGTCATTGAAAGGCTAGGGCCAAAATGTTGGCTGGTGTTGCGACTTTTCTATTTCTCCAAGTGTGACTTGTGATCTTAGGTTGTTAACCATCCAGAAGAAAAGCTGATTAGTATCCTGCAGCATATACCATTCACTTTGCCTTATCTGACTCAATTGATTTTACTTGTTGTACGTTTCCTTTTGTATTTCTGCTTTTCGCTTGTTATACTAGGGAGACTATATGATATTTACACATGTGTGTCTGGTTTATTTCACTTATGAGTATATGTTCAAGTGGCATCCACTTCAGTATAAATGCTTCGAACTTATCATTCTTAATAGCTGAATAATACTCCATTATATAGAAATACCACATCTTTTTCAACCATTCCTCATGTGATGGACATCTTGGTTGTTTCCAAGATTTTGCTATCACACATTGCACTGCTATAAACATAGGTACATATATATCTCAGATTTAATGCAATCCCTATCAAATTGCCACCAACATACCTCCCAGATATAGAGAAATCAATCCTAAAATTTATTTGGAACCACAAACGACCTAGAATAGCAAAGGTAATCTTGGCCAATAAAGACAAGGCAGGAGGCTTCACAATTCCTGATTTGAAATTATACTACAAAGCCACTATGATAAAATCAACATGGTATTGGCAACAAAATAGACCTGGGGATCAGTGGAATAGATTAGAATATGCAGAGGCATCTACGAAAACACTCAGCCATCTTATCTTCGACAAAGGGACTACACAAGCTCACTGGAAGAAAGATTGCCTCTTTAACAAATGGTGCTGGAAAACATGGCTTTCTACATGCCAAAAACTAAAACTTGACCCAGCTCTATCACCATGCACTAAGTTAAAGTCAAAATGGATTAAAGATCTAACTGTTCAAACAGAAACACTCAATCTCCTGGAAAATTTGTTTTAATGATAGACATCAAAGTAGTACATTCTTATTATTTCAAATAGTGACAAGTTAATACCTTCTTAAATATTTGAATGTGTTTGTGAAGATTTTCTAGAGTGGGTTCATTATATATTGTTTGAGTTTTGCAATCAAGTCACTGCATTTAGTTCTTCAATCATATATATATATAAAATCTTAGAAATTTATTTTACTTTTCATTTTGTATAAATAGCTATTTGATACAGACCCATCTATTAAGCTTTTCTCCATTTACTTATGCTACTCTTTCTGTATATATCCAAATACCATGGATTTATGTCTGTTTGTTTCTTCCCTTGGTAATTAATGTACCATCCTATCCCTTTGCCCACATCAAATGGTTTTGATTATTTTATCCTAGAGACCCTCAGGTATATTTTAAAGCCTAATACTTTCCAACATAAGCCTAAAAATTAGAAATACTACTAAACACTCTACTATAGTAGCAGATGACAGTGAGCAAAGCAGACAAGTGCGGAGCACAGGAGAGCTTTTACTACGAGCTTGTGATCAACCAACGCCCTGAGTTAGGATCAGGATTCCCAAATTGTGGGCACTGGACTGAACTTTGCTTTCATGTTGTATATTTTTCAGGTTTTCATAGTAGCCTTAGTACTTATTACCTCGTTTTCAGGAATTTTACAGGAATCTCACACAATTGCCATGAAGTTGCCTTTCTCAGACACTGCTGCGGACCATCTGCCTGCAGTGGGGCAGTGTGGTTCACTGTTTGCCTTGTTCCCAGCTGTTTCACCTATTTGTTCCTACTTTATGACCCCAGTTTTCTCTAAGTGTGTTTATTCTTAGCTTCATGGGAGGGGGTGGGAGAGTGAGTTTATTTATAGTTCAAGTGAACTTAAGTAACCCTCCCTTAAGATTCACCTTTTTCCCTATCACTGAAAAGTAGAAGAAAGTCCTATTCTACCATCTTTCCCCATAATTAGATTGGATTTGCTTGTCATTTTATTCTTCCATATCAATTTTAGGATTAGGCTCTTGAATTCCAAGACAACCCCTTTTAAGAACATTCTTTAGTCTGCATTTAACTTATGGATTCATATATCTACAAGGAAGAGTTTATTATATAGAGTCTTCATCCTCACTAAGGTTTATATAGATTTACATTTACTTAGTTATTTTTAGACATCCTTTAATGTTTATGTTTTTCTCTCTGAAAGAGCATTCATGTTATTGTAAAATATAGGATTATTACCTGGTTTATTCCTGCTGTTGCCAAAACAGTATTTCCAATGACCTATTTTATTGTTTGTTTTTGCCAAATACAAATATGATAGATTAGCAAGTGAATGTTTCACTTTATGTTAATCCAATAGTTTTACTGTAATATATATGAAAATATATATGACATTTTTATAGATGCCTTTAGCATCTTTTGTGAAGGCATGCATCTGTCATCTTAGAATACTAATTTCTTAAATCAAAACATAATTTTAACTTAAATTTCTTGACCATTAGTGGCTGTGACATCAGTTTAGCATGAGAACAGTAAAAGTGTTCATGCCACTTAAAGGAGTCACATTTTCCAGAGGCTTTTTTTTTTTTTATTTTTTATTTTTTATTTTAGGGAAGGGTTTATAGGGTTTTCAGGGTCTCACTACTTGATTAGAGTCACAGTGATCTGCCTGTTTACAGCCTCCCAAGGGCTGGGATTACAGGCTTGTGCCACCACGCCTAGTCTCAATTGCCATCTCAGCATGCCCTGGGGATGGGGCCAGCACCCATATGCTTTAGTCTTCCATGAGGAGTCTTCCAGTCTTGAGGCATGCAATAATATCTACATGTGTTATTGTTATTATTTTGTGTATTATAAGAACGTAATTTCAGAACACATGACTACATTTATCATGAAGTACATGTAAGTAACACATTTTAAATATTTTCTCTGTCGCCTATCACTCGCATCCTTTGCTGTTCCAATTTTTGTTGTCCTTCCCATTTAAAGAAGTTCTGTTTCCATTTTTATTCATTCCTTATTGTTCTTTCTTTCTTTATTACTAAATGGAAAAACATTAAAAGCCTCCCATCTAAAGTCAGGAACAAGACAAAGATCCATGACCACCTTTCTTATTCATTAAGGTCCTTGAAACATTAGTCACCTACAAGATTTAAATGCCAAGGGAATACCCACCTCTGACAAACCTAACCAAAAAAGGGGATACAAATGAACAACCATTTTGTATCTGCATGTACAAAATAGTTAGGATAGATGCACAGCTCCTTTCTCTTAATTCAATGAAAAGAAAGGTGTGCACTAATAATGGTTGGACAGAATACATGTCTGAATCTTGTACTATGAATAACCACTACAAATAAATGTGCAATGTATTAATTATTTAAACTGTTCTGCTAATCGGTTTTGAAACTGTCTCATTGGAATTTGTTTCTTATTCCAGCTAATTAAAAAAAAAAAAAGAAAAGAAACGTTATTCAGAACAATTAGAAAAGAGAAAGGCACTAAATGATTCACATAGGAAAGGAAGAAAGCAAAAATATCATTATTTGACAGTGACATGATATTATTATGTCACTGTCAAATAATGATATTATAATTACAGGACAAAAAATCCACCTAAGACTCTTCAAATTTATAACCAAATTCAGCAATACAGTAACAATGAACTCATTGAGAAAGAACTAGGAAAACAATAGCATCAAACAATTCAAATGTTTAGATATGAACTAACCAAAGAAATGAACACCTCCACAATGAAAATGACAGCAATCTGAAAGAGAAGTAGTTATACTCTCTCTGGCAATGTGGCGGGGTGCCACACATGATTTTCTCCTGAACTCTATCTTACCAGAAAAAAAAAAGTCACCCTCTGGGTAAAATTGTACCCATTCTGTTTTGTTTTGAAGTCTATGCGAGCATGGGATTTTCTTGGAGCCGGCATTGCTGGCCCATCTAGTATTTCTCATTGAAGCAGCAAACTGTTCCAGAATTTACTTCTGCATTCCTCTGTTGAAGAGATCAAGATGCAGAGCCAGCTATTGCTCCGACACTGTGTGAACAAGCTCATCACTTGTGACTGCACGATAGTGCTGTTCAGCTTGGTACTACATGACATTTAATTTCGCATGACAATTTCACTAGACAATGCTGTCCACTTATTTGGTCAAACATTCATCTAGATATTGCTGAGAAAGCACTTTTTTGATGTGATTAACACTTAATATCAATGGACTTTAAGAAAAGTAAATTATCTGATCTGATGCAGGCATAGAGGGGCCTCATTCAATCAGCCGTTGAGCAAAGATTTGGATTTCCTCAGGAAAAATAAATTCTGTTTCCAGACTGAAACGCAACAAATCTGCCTCAGTTTCTACACTTTGAGCTCAGGACAAGAGCACCAACTTATTTCTGAATATCCAGGCTTATGTAAATCATTGAACAGATTTAGACTTTCTGTTTCTCTCTCTCTCTCTCTCTCTCTCTCTCTCTCTCTCTCTCTCTCTCGCTCTCGCTCTCTCTCTCTCTCTGTTTCTCTCTCTTTCAAATCTTAGTGGTAAAGTAGAGCTTGCATGCTGTGAATATGAGTTGCAAGAAGCCCTCAGTTTGGGGGACAATCTTTGTTCTGGAGGTAAGATGTGTGAATGAAATGTGCCTGTTTTTACCAAAAGGTGGCATCTGAGGGCACTGAGGTGTTATTCTCACCAACAGTACATGAAAGCAACTACTTCTGCATGACTTCAATAATTTATATGTTTCTGATTCTTAATATGTTCTTTGTATTTTGGATATACTGTTACAGTTTTAAAACCTTTTTTGCTATGAAGGAAGAACTTGGCATTGCATTTCAATATATTAAACTATAGTCTCCTTTTTAAGTTTGCCTCTTCAAAATCTGCTTGTTAACATAGTTTCAGAAATTAAGTCCTCTCCTTCAATTCAATGCATTTAATCATGTGCCCATTATAGTACCTTCCAACACTTTAAAAGCTGTGTTAATCCAATCATTATATCTGCTTTTCATTTAGTATTTATTTTAATGTTTCTTTTCCTTCATCATGTCTATCACATATTTTCTTCCCTTACCTTTTACATGCCAAACTTGATTATATATATATATATATATATATATATATATATATATATATATTTATATATTTATTTATTTATTTTCTCCATGTTTTTCTATTTCCTCACATATATTATTAGCCTGTCTTTCTACTTTAAATGGGTTTATTTATTTTTTGAAATTTTTCACTCTTGAATTTCTAATTTGTTTCAAAATTTGTGTTCTGAGAAGGGAAGCATTATGGCTGTGATCTTCAATACCTCCAAAGGCCTGGAGGTGTGAGTCCCACCCAGCACAGGGTGTTGTTGAAGATGCCTTAAGAAGGGTGCATAGTGGGAGGAAGCTATGCCATTGGAGATGCACCCTTGGGAAAGATTTTAGTGTCCCCATTCCATTTTGCTCTCTGGTTCTTGGTTGTCATAGAGTGAATTGCCCTCCTCTGCTATGCTTTCCCACCAGAATATATGGCACTGCCACACGTCTAAAGCAACATAACCAAGAGACCAGGGACTCACATCACTGAAGCCATGAACCAAAATAAACCTTTCTTCCATGTAAATTGTTATGTTAGATATTTCATCGTAGCAACAAAGAGCTGACTGACCCTGGCCTGTAGATTTCTGTGTTAGTATTGTTTTGGTCATAACCCAATTGTTTTAACCTCCTTCAGTGTAATAAATGAAATGGAGCAGCTATGACACAAAGGATGTGCACGTGTTTATCAGACTATGCCAAAGTGCCTTCCAAGGGGGCCGTGAAAGTGAGTGCTTCTGTTAGCGGAGTGTCCTCACCAATACTCAACACAGGCTGAGAAGCCATGAGATAAATGGGACAGGAGGACAGAAAAGGTAAGCATGTTCTCAGTGTCATGGAGTTCGACCCTGGCATGAATTCCAAAGGGAATGTCTCTGTCCTTCAAAATGAGAGGACTGGGGCCAAAGAGTTCACATTCAGGGTTGTGCAGAGCTCTGTAACTGACTCACTTTGCGTAAATAGATCCCTAAATTTTCCTCAACAGACACCTCGCCCACTTCACCCAACTCTCAGCATTGTTCAGTCACCTTTTCTTCACCATTTTTCAAGGGTGATTTTTATTTACATTTCACTGATGATTAATGAGGTTGGACACATTTCCACATGTTTGTTAGGCATGATCATATCCCCTTTTGTGAATTTCCTTTTGAGGGCTACTGTCCAACTTTAATTGGATTGCCTATGCTCCTCTTATTAATTATGAGAACTTCTTTTTATAGATTTGTCATGAGTTAGGTCTCTGCATTGCAAATATTTTCTAACTTTTCCTTGTTGCCATCACAGAGTTTCTTGTTGCAATTATTTTTTACAAAATTTTAGTCATAATTAACCTTAAATATTTTTTCTTTGTGCTATTTCTTTCTTGTCTAATTTACGATATCTTCCTCATTTTTTCTTCTACTTATAAAATTCATAAAGTGTCATTTTTCTCCTTTTGATCCTAGTATTTACTTGTCTCTTCACTTAATTCTATGAATCAAATCTGTCTTTCACAAATCCAAGTTTAAAATTATTCATGGCCTCTGTTACGCACTCTTCTATTCCAGGAACATGCCGTAGTTACTTCATTTTAATTATTTTGTGTTTAATTGGTTATTATCTCCTCAAGTTTTATTTATTTTAATTTTATTAATTAATTTATTTATTTATTTATATGCATTTTAGGGAAGGGTCTACAGGGTGTTCAGGGTCTCACTACTAGATCCGACTTGCAGTGATCCGCCTGCTTATAGCCTCCCAAGAGCTGGGATTACAGGCATGTGCCACCACGCCCAGTCTCATTTGCCCTTTCAATGCACCCCAGGATTGGGCCGGCCTGGCAGGGCCAGCATGGAAGGCCTGGGGATCTAACCCCTGGCCCCTGCATCTGCTTTTAGGTGCCTTATTTCGCTGAACTATTTGGCTGGCCCTCTCCTCAGGTTTTAAAGAGATCTTTTTCTTAGCCTCTTCTTCTACCCAGAAATTTAATATCATCATCTATGTTTTGAGAAAAAATACTTTCATTCTCAATATTAGTAAAATTTTTTAGTTCCTATAGGAATTCTTTGACTATAGTCTTATACAAAGGGCAGAGAACTTGGTTTTTGTTACTGATTTACAGTTTGATTCCCCTGTGATTAGAACACTTTAAATATAATCATGCTGTGAGAATTTATTGAACTTGTTTCAGGGCTCATTTTAAAATTATTTTGTATGACATACATGTTATATCTGGTTGAAATAATATGCATTTTACTATCACTGGATATAAGTAGGCTTCTGTATGCATCAAAAAAGTCAGGTACATAAAACTTGTTTAGATTCTTGGTAATTTTTACCAATTTCTATGAATTACTGAGTAAAGCATGTTAATATCGTCAATCTAATTTTGACTTTGCTTACTTCTCATTTTACTTCTTTCAGTATTTTCTATGCATATTCAAAACATTATTTTAAAAAATTAGTAGTGCATTGACCTTTTTAATCATTCAATTTTTTTTGTCTTGAGCAGTATTCTGTGTCAGAATCAGTTATCTATGTATGGCTAACTTTCTTTTGATTTTTAAATGTCTAAACACCTAAGACTGCCTTTATATTTGAATGAGTTGCACATTTTTTCCTAATTTCTTTATGTAATAGTAGGGGCCTTCTACCTCAGCTGGCTTCATATGTGTGAAAGCATTTTGGAGAAGAAAGTAGTTATAGAATACAGGCATACTCCTGCATAAGTTCTACCTTTCCAGAATCTTGGACCTTTGGTACTTATGCCTTTGGCAGTTTTAATCTCATTTTTTATAATTAGCCTCTAACAGGAACATTGACCTTTTCTAATATATGTGAAAAAAGAAACACATATCTCAAAGTTATCTTTAAAAAAATTCCTTGCCCTTAGGCTTTATAATATTTCTCTCCCTTTTGCTCTAAATTAACATTTGTTGATTGGAACTTTTGCAAGATTTTTGGATAGATTTGGTTCTATTTCTAAATTACAGAGTTCAAGTTTAAGTGAGAGGTTACCAAATATTTTCTCAGAGAGACATGCTTACCATTCTTTAGGAGCCTGGAGTCCTTGTCCCTGGTATTCACCTCTGCTCTAAAGGCACAGAAACCTGCTACAGACATTAAAAAAGTGAAAGGCTGTGCTCCAGTGATATTTCATTTACAAAAGTACATTAATCTTTGTGATAAAAAGCATCACAAATTAAGTTAATTCATATCTTTTTTGTATTATGCATTATTTTTAGGTCATCAGAGTAATTCTTTCTTCAGTAGTCACTCAGGACCCTAGCTAAGTGATACTATTGGCCTTTACAGAGAAAACAATGCTCTGATAATTAAGTGTTTATGAGAGATACTTATAAATCTATCTATTGTCCCTTGGCTGAGACTAATTACATGACCCCGCCCACTCACAGCCACCCTAAAATCCAATCTTGTGTCTGCCACAGGCTGTCAACGACAGAGTGCACATTTTGTGCTTCATTTTGTGGATTTTAGTTTTTCTTATATAGTTTTTCTTTTTTTTCTGTAGTTTTTCAACATTGAAAATCCCTAGCTGTGTCTTTTAATTTGCCCTTTTAAAGCTCAGATGCACCTAAATTTTTAAATTTTTCATTAAAAGTTTTAAATCTAGTGCCCAATTTTGACATCTAACAGTACTGTGTCTTAGTTACTTTTTCCACTGCTATAACAACACATCCAACACCCATCGTTAAAGGAGAAAAGGGTTATTCTGCTCACAGTTTATAGAGGTTTCAGTTCATAGCTGGCTGATGCAAGGGCAAGGTGTCATGGCAGGATGACATTGCAGAGGAAAATAGTTCATTGTGGGCAGAGGACAACAAAGTAATACAGAAGTAAAGCAGCATGTAGCAGGGACAAGTGGTAAGCAATGACCTTCTTCCTATCTGATCCATTTTATCCAGGCTACCCACTCTTCAAGTGACAGCACTCACACCCAGGAGCACACACCCAAGAACCAGCCGCCTCCAGAACGCCCACCTGTGACTGAATGAGGCTTTAGGGAGACAAGATCCAGACTGTAACATATCAGTGTTCTGTTCTTCTTTTTTCAAATCTGTGTTTTGAAAGTGCTGTTCTATGTGGGTGTCGGGGTGCATGCCCGACATCTCAGCACTTAGCAGGCTAAGCTGGAGTGCTCCATGAGTTCAGTGTCAAATGAGCTACATAGTGAGTCTGCAGCCACCTGCACTGCATAGTGAGACCCTGTCTCAAACAACAACAACAATAAAAATATTTTGTTTTGTACTTTTCATGTTTTCTAAACTTCAGTTGTTTAGTTCATTTCCTTAATGGCTTTTACCTTATTGTTTGGTTGTGTATTTGGCATAAACCCCCTTTCAAAGTGCCTTACAGCCTGCATCTACTGCCCTGGAGTTTCATTCTCTTCTTGCTTCCTTGACACTGAGTATGTTGTGGGTGCTATGTCCCACATGATGTGTATAAAAAGGTCTTTATTTCATTTTTTTCTGACTTTTTGACACAAAACTTCACTATAAAATTCAAGTTAGACTTGAACTCACTTTGCAGCCTGGGCTAGTCTGGAACTCACAGTAGTTCTCCTGCCTCAGCCACCCAAGTATTGGGATTACAGGTGTGCACCACCACTTTTGGTTTATTTCATCTTTTAATTCAAACACAAAATTAATATATTAAGGCTGGCAGTATAGCGCAGTGGACCAAGCACTTGCTTATGTAAGCACAGGGGCCAGGGTTCAGTCCCTGGCACCACATGCCATGCTAGCCTCACCCCCAGAGTGCTGAGCCAGCGATGTAGTCCAGGTGAGGTGACACTCGCCTGTAACCCCAGTTCTAGGGAAACAGAAATCAGGAGGATCATTATGAGTCTAAACTGCATAATGAGACCGTGCACAGAAAATAAAAATTCAAAATTAATATCATATAGGGAAGAAAAATCATATATATGCAATAAAAAGGGAAGTTTTTCATTTCAAATAAATAATTGTTTCCCTTGAAGTCTGTCATCACAATTCATAAAACACTCAATACAGTATTTTTATATAAAATCAAGTGCTTGTTCTTTGTGAGACACTTTGTTCATTATTCCATATAATACAATAAGTATTTTTAAGTGAATAAAATAAAAATACTAGACCAATTTTCCCTAAATTATTTATCTGCTACATGGTGCAGCTAGCATTTTAATCCTGTATTTTACTCAGTGCGGGTATTTATAAAGGTATTTTATGGCAATTTCTTGCCTAATGTCTTGTAAATTCTAATATTATTTGTTTACTGTTTGATTTTTTAAAATTATATCAAAACTGATAAGTTTTTAAATATATTAGTAAAAATAATTCCTGGAATTGCTTCTCCAATTCTCTCCATTCTCATCTAATGATATGCCAGGCAAACTTCTTAATCTTTTGCAATTTATTTACAAATGATTGAGTCTAAAACCAACATAAAACATGATCTGACATAAAATCTGCCTAAACAATTTATGGGACCCTGATGTATGTTTTAAAAGAGAGCTTAAATATTAAACATCAACAATATAAATTTAGGTCGGGTAAATGAGACAAGGTTCTCAGGCTTTGGAAGTCAAAACTATGCTCATGAAATTGCCCCTCAGTTCTGCAATCATTCAAGGTAACTGCTAAAACATTAACTGATCTAGGTGTTCAAACTGGAGAGTATGCTTCATTTTGTGGATTTTAGCTTTTCTTATATAGTTTTTCTTAATAATGGGAGCCTGGCAGCTTTCCACTCAGTTGTAAAGGCAAACATTTAACGTCAACCCAAATTTAGTATCTAGTTTTCAGAGAAACAATGGTTTGGGTGAAGTTTGTGTTTCTAGCTGAATAATTTATTTGTCTGGTTGGCTTAGAGACCTTCTCCTCTATGGGTGCTCAGAAGAACTGAAAACCCACTGAGAACATCCACACTGACTTCTGAGTCACACTGAAGCTATGCTAAGGGTCAGAATGATTTCTGACTTCCCTCATTCCATTACATTTATTAGCCTCTTTGTGATATGTCAATAGGAATAATGACAGAAAACTCACTAATAAATGTATGAAGGCCTCCAATTTTACGCACCCATGTGTGAAAGGAAACAAAAATATCATAAATTTTAGAAACTAGTATTTAGAATATATTCTACTAAAACAAAAGAAATCCTAAATGGTTCATCTATTAAACCCAATATTTAAATATTGAGAGTGGAATTTGAACTCTTATTAATTTCAGTGTTGTTTTAATGTCCTGCAATAAGCAAGACCCAGTCTGCCACATACCTCATTTGTGCAAGTGGATTTTCAAGGCAGATTTCCAAAGAGCCTCTTCCAACCAAATATCAGACCTTTACCACCACCCAGAATGAAAGTTTGGGTCACAACCTAATGATGCAGAATGACCTTAGAAAGCTATCTTTGAAAGAAAATTGAACTGTGAGTTGGGAGATATGAATAATAATTCCAACTCTAGCTCAAATATCTGTTTGACTCTGGACAATTAAGTTAATTTTTCAGAAGTTCTGATTCTGAAACTGTAAAATGAGAATTATAATACCTGTCTACTACTGAGTGGATCAAATCAGATATTGCACCTGAAAGCATTTTAATGTGAAAGTGCTATACATATGGGAAGAATTATTTTTTTTACTCAGAGATGTCCTTCAGCTGAATCCAGTTGTAAAAATCTTAAGATGTCCAAAAGTAACTTTTAAAAGAACAAATTTCTGAGAATTCTGCTTGGTAAGAATCAGGCTATCACATATGATAGAAGAGCAATGAGGGAGAGAAGGAAGGAAGTAGGAGAGAGGTGAAGATGAATGTTTGTGTTGTGCCGAAATTTGAAAGCTTAATTCCCAACATGGAACTCCTAAAGAGCAGGAGTTTTGGAAAATGTTTTGATTTTGAAGACTTCATCCTGGTGAGTGCATTTGTGACTTCTGAAATATCTTGAAAGGAGCTGCTTTTTCCCTTTCTGCCGTGGGATGGCACAGTATCTTCTCTTGCCACCCTGTGAAAACAGAGACTAGGGCAAGCTCTTCAGGATGCTAACTCGTCTGGTGACTTGGGTTTGGACTTTTCAGACCCCAGAACTGTAAGAAATGAATTTGTCAGTCTCAGTCTAAGGTATTTTTATAGCAGTAGGAATAATGTATGATATAAAGAGATAAATGGATAGATGATAGATAGAGGTATAGATAGATAGATAGATAGATAGATAGATAGATAGATAGATAGATAGATAGAAGAATAGATATATCCACATCACACTATCATACAATGAAACCCACAAAATGTTTTCATATGTTGTGGTAGGTTTCCCTATTTTCTTGCACTCACACACAATAAATGGAAATGCATATCTAAATTCTTTTCTCACATTTTGATACATTATGAACACTTTCCATGGCATCAAAATTTATTTGTAACATAATCCTGTCAATTGTCTACTAGGTCATCATTTTGCATGAGAATGATAGAGGTTTTAAAAATATTATTTGCATATTTATTTGACATTATAAATACATAACCAATATCATGATACCTGCATACATGATGACCAAACGTGGACATCACCTCTTTGCCCAAGATAGAATCAGTTTACACAGGCTTGTCTGATCTAAGTATTTGTTTGTATGTTTTGTTTGTTCACTTGTTTGTTTATTTTGGTGGTATTAGACCCTGGACCTGATGAATACTAGGCAGAAGTTCCACCACTGAGATACACACACATCCTCTCATTGCAGTATAAGCATTTAAGCACATTATCTTTGATTTTTAAAAGTATCCCAGGTTAGGGCCAGCTGCTCTGCACTTAGTATTGAGCCTTGGACTGCTTCCTGCCAATGGCCTAGGAGTGGAATGCTGACTCACAGGGCGGAGGGAGAGGGTCGCTGTCTTTCTACACAGTGACTGTGACCTTGACCACCCCAGCCTCCCCACCCAACTCTCTTCCAAATGCTCTGTCTTACTTGTTGAAACTGCATGCATTGCTTTGTATGCTTATCTTCTTCACATGTTGATGTTTTATAATCTCTTCCTATATAATCTTAGTGCTTAAAAGTACAATTTTTTTTTCCTCAGGAAAATTGCTGTTTTACTTCCCCTTTGCTCTGCTAATCTTAAAGTTTGTGTGGCCCAAATATGTAATTCTGAGATAGGAGAGGCTTGCCCAAGCTGTGTATGAGAAATACTCATTTTTTTTTCCTTCAGTACTGGGGATTGAACTCAAGGCCTTGCGCTTTTCAGGCAGGTGCTTATGCCACTGAGCTATTTCCCCAGCTTTTATTTCTCTTCTAAGTCACAATGATTATGAGACTGGGGTTTTGTGTATTCTACTAGAAAATGTTAAGTATCCTGCTTAATATGAATATGGGTTTTGAAAATCCAATGTTGGCACAAAACTGAGTGTTGCTTTGGGCATGAAGTTGAAAAGAAACTGCTGGAGGCTGAGACATTACTGAACCTCATTTGACAAAGAAAACAGTGACAGAGGTGCAAAATGCCTGTAGCACAGAGGGAAAGATTTAAAGTGGTGTGAGTAGTGAAGCATTAGCTACTACTGGTAGATTGAGAAGTTATTACAAGACATGACCTCCATGAATAACTAGCCTTCTTCCAACCAGAATTAAATTGGAATTAATTGGAAAACACTCAGCCAACTCCAACTTTTTTTTATGCAGTGGGGGGAAGGATTACAGGCTTGAGCCACCACACCTAGTCTCCATTGCTGTCTCACATGCCCCAAAGCTGGGGTGGACATGGCAGGCCTGGGGATCGAAGTCCCAGCCCCTGCACCTTCTTGCAAGTGGTTTAATCTGCTGAGTTACTTGGCTGGCCCTTTAACTCCAACTTTAAAGGTTTGGTAAACTCTGTTCTGAAGCTCAAATAGTGAAGAGTAGGATGGAAGGAGGGATTGAATGGAAAATTCCCAGTAGGAGGACATAAATCAAGGCAAGAATCAGACTGAGAGTGGAGATGGCATAAGGCAAGTTAAGGGGAGGTGAGAGGGCCACAATGAAAGCAATGTAACAGCTGTAAGACTTAACGTTCTTAGGATATCTGTGTGTAGTCACTGGCATACAGAACCAAGGCCAAGCAGGCCAGGATTCAAATATTCCAAGGAACAAAATATATAAGAAGTCTCAAGCTGAGAACTTAAAAATGTTATTTTGGAAACAAGTCTCAAAGCCTTAGAAAAAAATGCCCAGCAAGTACACCCAGGATGCAAAGGAGAGATGGAGAGGTGAGTCTTGTGGGGGGAGGGAAGGGTGCAAATCATTACTTCTGGATCGCTGACTCACAGGGGGGAGGGAGAGGATCAGATTGCTGTCTTTCTACACAGTGACTGTGACCTTGACCACCCCAGCCTCTCCACCCAACTCTCTTCCAAATGCTGATGTCTGTTTTCCCTAAAGTCATCTCCAATTCTGACACACCACCATGCTATGAGTGTGTGTTTGTGTGCATGCGTGTGCATGTGTGTGTGTGTCTGTGTGTGTGTGTGTGTTTGTGCCAAGCTGTCTGGCACCAGGTTGACCCTCCTGTCTGAATGAATACTGTGTTGCTGAAGCCCTGTGTTTTTCCACTGTTGATTCTTAGTTCCGAATTCACCCTTTATATCTGACCTGGGACAATGCATCTGGACTCATCAGAAATTTTCCTTCTCAGGTTGATGTAATAGCAGGCACTGGAGAGAGATTCCAGGAGAAACAGGGTTTCACGCCCTGTTCCCTCACTGCTTCCAGAATGTGCTGCTGTACCACATACAGCTTCCTCTGTGTCGTGGCAAGGCAGGGTGAGCAGCAGCTCCAGCCTTCAGCAACTTGCCTGCCATCCCCCCTGAATACGTTTTACTAGAGTAGCTCTAGTAAGACAACTCCTTGTTTTCAGCTTCACCTAAGAACAGCCTTCCAGTAAATTTCAGAGTGTACATTTCCAGTGAGATGTGTGAGCAGTCATCCAAGGACACTTCTGAATACCAGTTATTCCTATATTTTCCACTTTTCCTTTGACAGATACCATACTACCCAATCCTTGTGGATTATAGTGTGGTGCAGTCCCACCCTGTATTTAGTAGTTCTTTGAATTACAGCTTCCTGTTCAAATCACTGTGTGGATACATTTTTCTGAAATGAATATTCAGAAATGTAACTGCATAAGAATAACTATTTGGTACATATGGAAGGACAGATATTTACTGAATGGAGGATTTATCACATGAAAGAGTTTGGACTCCTTAAGTTTATTTTCTAGTCTTGTCTAATTCCCATTTTCTTTGCAAGGAGAGTACAAATTATTTAGCACCTTATTTTTAAATCCAAATCACCACTGATGTTCTCTTACACATATTATAAGATACTCGAATGCAAGAACAATTGTTAGTCAACAGCTCTGTGTTACAGACACCCAGCAAAAAAAAAAAAAAAATATGGGCCACAATGAAAGCAATGTAACAGCTGTAAGACTTAACATTCTTAGGATGTCTGTGTGTAGTCACTGGCACACAGAACCAAGGCCAAGCAGGCCAGGATTCAAATATTGCAAGGAACAAAATATATAAGAAGTCTCAAGCTGAGAACTTAAAAATGTTATTTTGGAAACAAGTCTCAAAGCCTTAGAAAAAAATGCCCAGCAAGTACACCCAGGATGCAAAGGAGAGATGGAGAGGTGAGTCTTGTGGGGGGAGGGAAGGGTACAAATCATTACTTCTGGATCGCTGACTCACAGGGGGGAGGGAGAGGATCAGATTGCTGTCTTTCTACACAGTGACTGTGACCTTGACCACCCCAGCCTCTCCACCCAACTTGCTCATTACTACAACAGGGTGGGCTTCTTGACACTCGCTATATTTTGGGAACTATACCAAATGCTTGGTGATCGAGCTAGTGCTGCAAACCTATGAAGTTTGTATTATTATTATTACCTATACTTCAGAGAGTATTAAGTCAAAGAGCTCAGGGTACATAAGTTTCTCAAACAGAAAATGTGTTTGAGAGCAAGACAGATAAACCCGAAGTCCTCCACTAGGAATTCTGTGCTCTGTTTCCTATGGAAGCCGTTAGCATTCTGCCCAGATGATAAGTGCTTTTCTCTGGCTTTTTTCCCCTTCCAGGTCTCTACTAGTCCTCATTCACATGTCCTCTGAAAGCACAGAGAAACCAACTGTTGGTGAAAGCACACTGCGACCAAAGCCTCATAAAGTGGCATAACTACAGAAGACGTCATATTAGACTTCAAGGTGAGACAAGAGTACAGGTAGACTCTGGGAATCCCAATAAGAACAGGTATTTTTCACCAAGTATTGATATGTTAAACTTTAAATCCCTATAGAATGTGAAAAAAAGTTAAAAAAAAATTAAAAATAGTAATAAACTGTTGCATATTTTTATACAGAAATTTAGAGCAGGTGTAGCATGATCACTTGTAGTGAACAATGGCAGAAAGGAAACATAGAGACATGAGGGACAAAACAGGAAATGCAAGTCCCACTGAGGGCTTCTACAAGGAGACAGACCTGGAGTTCCTCTTATCTGCATGACAATGATTCATTTCCCAAAGTTTTGGTGCAAGACAAGTTCTTATTTTTTTTTTTTTTTTTTTTGGTCTTTTTGAGACAGGGTCTCACTATGCAGTTCAGGCTGGCCTTAAGCTCACTTTGTAGCTCAGGCTGGTCTCGAACTCACAACAATCCTCCTGCCTCAGCCTCCCGAGTGCTGGGATTACAGGCCTGCGCCACCACGCCCGGCAAGACAAGTTCTTATTTGTTCTACTACAATTCTCTGTTAAAGTGGAAAGATCAAGGATTATTTGGGAGGGGGCAATTAACCTTACCAGCACCCAAATTTCATTTTCTACACCCTAAAGTAGATTGTCAGATTCAAAGACTTTCTGGGTCATTCAACTGGCCTGGTTCCGCCCCAATCCTGAGAGCTCTGTCTGATGCGTAAAATCTCATACCCTGTTCTCCCCAAACTGAGGAGTGATATTGACTTAGGTTCAGTCTTAATTTTTTTAAGAATCTTGACCTGGGTGTCAGGTACAGCTGAGCCTCCTACAAGGAGACAGAGCAGCCCTAACCTTGTCTATATCAGATCAAAATATGTTGAGTTGCCTGAACAGATCAAAGAACATTTAAAGAATAAGGTTTTGATATTTTTTCCTCAAGAACAAAGCAAGCAACAACTGATTTCTCTTGAGCAGATCAAGCATATTAAGATTTGGTGCCTTTGTATTCTAGCCAAAGGAAGGCATGGTTCTAGCCATCACAACTATGCATAGGACAGAAGACTATGGCAGAGGCTGCCTCATCATTTTTTTCTTTAATAAGGAAGGCAGGCATCTTCACAACTCATCTCTTCTGACATTCTTCTCAATGGATTTCCACTGGTTGCAAGTCTTCCCAAATATGTAAGAGAGATTTACATGTTAGAAACCAAATTTATGATGATTGCCTCTGAGCAGTCATATGCTGGACTGGGTATGTCGATGCATTGCAGAATGTCAGGTGTCTCATGCCAAGGAGCAAAGAGACACCAGATGGGAGCCCATTGTGTTAGACATATCTCTGTTTAGTTCAATGCCTTGTTCTCATTCTGTTTCTCTTATGTATACCTGCCTTGCTTCTTTGCAATTGCTCTTAAGGTCTACATGTGCTTTGCCTTATGTCCAGTGATCAAGCTATGGAAGAGATGGATCAATCCTCAAGGCATTTTCAAGGTGGGACTTGTAATGCTTCCCAATTTAAAATAAAAGTTGCAGTTTTCCTGCTGACCTCATCCTGATGTACAAATGGTAGCTGTATCTAGTGTAGCTTGGAGTCTTTACTTCTTTTACAAAAGGATCAGAGAACTTGGTAGCACACATAATGTATTGTCCACAGTATATCACTCATTTGCCACAGTGTACACCGCCTAGCACTTCCACAAACAGATACAATGCTAGGCACATCCTGCATACTTTCTTTTTCTTGCTTTTTTCCTCCTATCTCTTCTTTGCTCCCCCTTTTGTCTTCTTTATTGGTGCACAAATGTAGACACACCCAAATTGCTCTATTTAGAGTTTGTTGATTACCATGTTTCAAAGGCAAGGGTGGGCTCCAGGAACCATAGCCAAGATGTTTCAAACTAAATGGTACAGCGGAGACCTGAGGTCACATCACCAGGTCCAAGGCCATGTCTGCCATGCAGCCAGCCTATCAGACCACCCTTTCCCACCTCTGCCCCTGCAGCTGGCTCCCACCATCTTCACTGCTGGTCACCAGGACATTCAAATGGTGCAAAGGGCAGGGCTTGATGCTGTTTTATTCTAGGTTTTTGCTGAACTCCCCACAGCTGCAGTTGGGAATCTTTTGTTTATATTTGTAAGCTAAATGAATTTGACATGGGAGTCACCAGAAGGAATACATTTGGAACACTGAAATGTCATTTTTGCAGTCACACTTCTAATCATAACTGCCCTTTAAAATCCACATAAAATCAACGCCTTGAGTTGCCCTGCTCTCAAGACTCAGTGTGTTTCTCTCTTCAAACCCACAGCATGACAAGAACAAGATTTCATTGTGAGTCAGACTTGACATTGCATAAGCATGAACATGGGCTCTTTATGATTTTATAACCTCTCTCCATAAAGGGCTGCAAGTGGGCACATGAAACTGAGAAATATGTCCAACTAAAACAGACACTATTGTGCTGAGCTGTCTGGAGTGGCATGGCTGGTAGTGGGTTTCTGTTGTTGTTTGTTTGTTTTACTTCTTATAATTGAGTTTTATCGTATCAATGTAGACATACATAACGATCACATTCATCATAGGTAATTTGTACTAGAACATGATATAACTGCAAATCTAATGCCTTCCACCATAGCTGGTGGGTAGAATTCATCTTAGTGTCACATGAACAACCACATCTCTGGAAGTGATTTCCAGTGCTTTTATTATTATCTTGACAGCATGAGTAGGAAAATACTGACTTACTCCCCAACTGGTCTCTGACATCACATAAGACAAGAGCAGGAACCCAGGAAAGTATGAAGTACATGGGTCTAGAAGGTGGGCAGAGAAAAGGGTCTAGGAAAAGAGCAGCCAAGTTTATTTTCACATCCATCAAAAAATATCTTGTTCAGCCCAGAGGATTATAAGATAGATCAAGATCAGCAGGATTGAAGTGGTAACCATTTATTGCGTGCCCATAACATTTTAACTCAGATCCTGTGTTTGTCCTACTTATTACAGCGCAAGATTAGGAAATGTGTTATGGTGGATGCAAGAGAACTCTCCAAAAGAACTGCTATATCCTCTTTACTCTCTTGATCACAATTTTCTCACACACAGTGTTTTAAAAATACCTCAATATATGCAGGGATCATTTTGGCAGTTCATGGCATAGGGACATTGTTATTTTGCCAACCTTCTATTTTGTATATGGTGTGTAATAAACAACAAATGACAGCAGCTACAAGAAGCAACATTTATTGTGAGATACCTGTTAGGCAGGCACTCTGTTAAATACTCCGTTAGCTGGCTCCAGGGGCTGCAGTCTCATATGTGACACTATACTGATCCTTAAACTCATAACTTAGTAGGTAGTTAATAAATATTTATTTTAACCATACATTACCTGAAGGAAACATGTCCAGGATTCAGGTGATATTTGCTTCATTATTTGCTTTTTACCCATCTACACTTTTTTTATTCTTGTATTCAGGGTCTCACTACTAGACCAGACTCAAAATGATCTGC
Source organism: Ctenomys sociabilis (assembly GCA_004027165.1). Lineage (NCBI taxonomy): Eukaryota > Metazoa > Chordata > Mammalia > Rodentia > Ctenomyidae > Ctenomys > Ctenomys sociabilis. The sequence continues at coordinate 100,087 of PVKA01002696.1, read as the reverse complement.
CTGCTTATAGCCTCCCAAGAGCTAGGGCTACTGGCATGTGCCACCACAGCATCTTAATTGCCTTCTCATGGGTGGGGCCAGCACAACAGGCCAGGGGAACCATCTACACCTTAAAAAGGAAAAAGAAAAACCAAGAGAAGACATCAAAAAACACAGAAAATGCAAGCATCTTCCTTCTCCTCTTCAGTCCACATGTAGGGAAGTAAGTGACCAGAGTGACATACTTTGGTCTCTTGTTCTAAATGGGTGATCCAAACATATACTTAGTGTTAACCACTAAAGAACCATTAAAACTCTTCTTTAATATTTTCAAAGCAATTTTCTTGACACTAAGAGAGGTCATAAGGAATAAATCATTTTATGTTTCAACTTCACCCCTGGAAACTTGGTGATCAGAATTCCCCACTTGCACAGCAAACAGCCTTTCAGAGGTAAACGCTGTTCTCCTCACAAGTCCCCAGTGCTGCTTATTATAATTCTCAATGTTGAGCACAGGTCTAAAGAGTTAATGACAAAAACACTCTATCAAAACTATACCATGTCAAGCCAGTTTGATGACTGTGCTACCATCACTGTCATTTTGTCTCTATAACTGAGTTTCATCGTAGGATTTTTGCAGGATGTGGGGATGATTTTAGCCAACTTGTTCACTCTTCACAAGGAAAATCTGAAGCTCACAAAAAATTAAAACTCTAGAATTGTTTCTGATAGTCTTAGAAATCTCTTCCAACATTTATCTCTAAATGCAATTTCTTCCTATTGCAGCCATTCCTAGGAGAAAATACACATAAATTCTAATTGTATGAGACATTAGAGATTGTGAAGAGATGGGCTCCGAAGGGCCTGATGACAGGTGGCATGAAGTTGCTCAAAGAAATGAAACACACAGCAGGTGACAGAGTGAAAGGAATCAAACCTACAGAAAACAGTGCAGACCAAACATGATGAGAGAGACTGTTAAAGCCATGCAGACCAGTCTAAAGTTCAATTCGACACTGATTTGTGGAAGTATCAAATGCCAGAATTAAAGATAATTCTATATTGTTGATAATTCTATTATTATGCACTCCATTGCCTGTGCACAGATTACACCTCAATATTTGGAAGATTGATTTAAACTTGGCCTTTAAAATAATCACCATGGAGACCATATGTGCCTAACAATTCTGTTTCCATCAGGCAGGCTCTCACACACAGGTAAGCCCAGAACATTTTTATATGAATTTAATGCTGGTTAAAGAAAATCTTCCCATAAGAAAGAAATCAGTCTGGATTCATGTAACTAGGCCTAATGGAAAGAAATTTCTCTCAAAGGTTAATTTCTGCCTTCAGCAAAACCTTCATAATGGGGTATTATATGGCAAGGAGTGGAGCAAGAGAATGAGGAGGGTCCCCTGGTTGATGTCATTGTGAAGCAATTTGGGAAAAAGTACCACACTCAGGACCAACCCACAAAGAGCAGTCCTGCCCTTGTCCCATGGGGCTGACTAGACGTGACCTAATTGATTGTTTTTCTCTAAAGACTGGTGATTTGATTCACTCTCAGCAATTCTTTTTCTAGAAATTCCCCGGCCTCCACTGCAGGGAAAATCCCTATAGCAGGAAGATAAGAGAAACATTTCCATGTACTCTTTTCACATAGAAACTACAAATTCTCAGATTAATCTTTCTCCACACAGAAATCCATTTCAGAAACCAAAAGATCTGGAGTTATATTAATCAAATAACTTCAGAAATGCCTGAATACCCCTTCTCTACTTTTCAATATGTTCACAGAGCCTAAAGTTAATGCCCAGGTATGTTTAAGATAACATTTAGAATGTATTCATTGTTTCTGTGCATGGTAGGCAGTTTATTTTACACAGGATGCTTACAGTAGTTTTTGTAATATGGTTCTTCAAGGAAAGGGTTTTGGAAGCAGCCTAGGGCTGGATCTAAGGGAATCTGGGCTGTACCCTGTCATGAGCTTTGCTTACTACCCAAGAAGCTAATCCCTTTTAGCTTTGGTTCTTCCACAAATATAAGAACAGGCAAGATAAGATACCTTTTTAATTCCTATCAGCTTTATAATTCTGTAAGTCCACAATTACACTTATCTTGTCCCTTAGAATATCAAACAGAGCCACAAATAGGCATTTAATAAACACTCCTAGATAGCATCACAATTTCTTTTTACTGCATGTCTTCCCCTAAATCATTCCAAGTTTTTAAAGTACTCAATTTAACATCCTGCAAATTGTACATTTCATTTTGTTTATATATTTAGGCAACCACAATGCCTTCAGGGTTATGGCTATAAATGATGATATGGGTTTGTTTTAAGAAGCAAATAACTCTAGGAAAATGTTTCCCAATAGAATTCAGAGTGTTTCCATCCAAGGCCCTACCCCTCACCACATGAACACAAACACACACACACACACACACACACACACACACACACACACTTCCTAAAATTCAGAATGAATCAAATGGAAAATTCTTTGCATGGAGATGATCAATATAATAAAAAAACAGCAATGGAAATACAACAGTAATCATTTTGTTGCTATATTTTTATGACAAAATTTAACAGTCTATGTTGTTGTCTATAAAAATACTTGTGAAGTTATCTTGGATAAATCTGTTGTTATTGTCTTATTTCATGGATTCCCAATATCCTGAAATGGACAGTTAACTGGCAGCACACAAATGTGTTTTCTTTCATTTGTTTTTTGAAAACATTTGTTTTCTTGAAGGGAGTTATGTACAAAAAGCGAAAATATTAACTAAGCATAGCATCAAAGTGAAATGCTTGCCTCTAAGTAAGCATCTCAGAGGCTACTCTTGTTTTGTTGTAATTATACAGTAAACAGCTTTCTGAAAACATTGCCACCAGGGGCGTGTAATCCTCCCTCCCTAGTTCTTGCTGGTCGACTTCCTTTCTCCCACTTTTGAATCTGATCCATTCTGATGGATCAAGAGATGGCCACCTGTAGCCCATTTGCCTGTTTAGGTCTGCCCTATGAGGATCATAGGACAAGGTTTTCCTTTCACCTTAGAGAGGTTTCCGAGGGTGGGTGATTCCACTGCATCAACGCTATCAGCAGTTCAGTGGGACCATTGCCTACCTCCCATTCCACGAGCCTTCCTTATGCTCTGCGGCATGAGAAGGAGAGAGCCATTTATTTGTGCCTTTTTATTAGCCCTTGGGGCAGGACCAATAGCAAGATTTATGCTATGTTTTCTCAGGCAAGCAAGCATGGTAGAGAAGAGAAACGGCAAAAGAAAGATGGAGCAAGGGTTGCTGAGTAGCACAAGAGCCAAATTACTAACACCTTTGCTCCTCAGCTCACCCAAACATTAGCCTAGTACAGAATGGCTATAAAATTGAAGAAAGTTTAATAGGTGATCCTGGGGAGAAGTATCTTCTGGGTTTTATGCTCTAGAGAATATGCCCCACGTACCTGTGAATGTGATGTGCAAAGTATGATGGAAACCTATGAACACCATTTTAAATTTTACTACAATATAACCATATTGCCAGCAATTCCCCCTTCATGCTTGCTACTTTCTAAAGTGGTCCTAGAAGTCCTGTCCCCTGAGTGTCTTTATTGTACTGTACAATAAAGGTTTACTCTCAGTGCTCTGAATGCATTCAAAATCTAGTTTATGGTAATTTTGAATGGAATGTCCAGATCTGATGAATAAGGTGGGTAAGAACACATCATCATGTTTTCACCAGCCTGCTTTTGGACAGTACTCAGCAGAACCAACGACCACACTTCTTTACTAATCATATTTCATAAAGACGCTCATTGGGAGCAGGAGAGATGGCTCAGTGGAATAAGAGCTTCCCTGGGAAGCGCAAGGGCCTGAGTTCAATCCCTGATTCTGAAAAGAAAAAAAAAAAAAGATGCTCATGAAAAGGTATTTACAAAGCCACTTCAAAAGGGTCAAGAATGAGGGGATAATTGTGTATGAATTGAGTGGTAGTATTCTGAGGGAGATTAGTGGCAATGTGTCTTTTATTATAATACATTTTAAACTCTATATTTATTTATTTATTTGGTATAGGGTCTTGCTACACAGCTCAGTCTCATAGTGAGCCTCCTGTCTCAATCTTCCCAGCACTGGGATAGATGATGTGTAATACTGTGCTCGGTTTTGGTAGCCAGCTTAGCATGGGGCCAGTATGGCATGTGGTATTGGGGATCAAACCCTAGTCTTTGTGCCTGCCATGCAGGCACTTAGATCATGAAGCTATCTCCTTGGCCCTATTGTAATACTTTCTAACTTTAAATATTCATCATATATTTTGATCACAAGTCCTTTCAGACTTTGAGTAGAAGACAAAGTTGAATACCATTGACTGTATTGAAGGCTATTATTGGGAGTTAGCCAGTTGTACTCAAAGCACAAGCATGCTTACTCTGTAGAGATTCCTCTAAAGCTCATTAGGCATCCTTGTAATACCAAAAAGCTCTGGTGTTTTGGGTGCCTCAGAACATTAAATTGGTTATCTGAAAGGATCCTTGTAGATCTTAAATAGCTATGTGATATTTTTGATACTGGAACCTCCTTTCTCTTGAAAGCTGGCTTTGCCTAGTTGCTTTTGTCTGACACAGCTTTAATTGGTCACATAGCTAAAGTGGTAAAAATTAATGAGAGATATCAGAACTATCAGCTGGAATGGTGTGGGATGTGTAAATTTTTAAGATTCTGGTATAAAGTAGCCTCATCTGTGCATTAACAAGAGGCCTAGGAAAGTAGTTCAAATGAATTCCTTAACAAACATGTCTAAAAATACAGAGGGGCTGTCTTGCCAAGATGTCCATTGTCCTACTTTTGTCCTTCCCTACCTAAAACATCTGGAACAACCTTTATTGCTACTACTGTTTACTTCACGCTGTTGTTAAGAGAATGGCTCAAGATCTGATCCAAGGAGATTGAATAGTGGCATACAAAAAGCAACCAATATAATACAGCTAGGAGAATTGGAAGAAAGAGATAGTAGACACGGAGTAAACTGTGAAGAAATCACACATTGACACAGCTTAAATAACTATGCAGTGACTTCTCATATAAAAACAAGCCCACAAAATATA